>JADRCC010573507.1:0-13159 GCA_019843855.1 Hylomyscus alleni | reverse complement strand
CATCCTCTGCCAAATATGCAGCCATGGGTCCCTCCATGTGTACTCCTTGGTTGGTAGTTTAGTTCCTGAGAGCTCTGGGGGATCTGGTTGGTTGATATGGTTGTTCTTCCTATGGGGTTGCAAACTCCTTCAGCTCCTTCAGTCCTTTCTCTAACTTCTCCATTGGGAACCCTGTGCTCAGAAAATAGTTGGCTGCGAGCATCTGCCTATGTATTTGTCAGGCTCTGACACAGCTTCCCAGGAGACAGTTATATCAGGCTCCTGTCAGCAAGCACTTCTTGGCATCCACAATAGTGTCTGGGTTTGGTGTCTGTATATGGGATGGATCCCCAGGTGGGGCAGTCTCTGGATGGCTTTTCCTTCAGTCTCTGTTCCACACTTTGTTCTCATATTTCCTCCTATGAGTATTTTGTTTCCCAATCTAAGAAAGACTGAAACATCCACACTTTGGTCTTCCTTCTTCTTGAGCTTCATGTGGCCTGTGAATTGTATCTTGGATATGCTGAGCTTCTGGGCTAATATTCACTTATCAGTGAGTGTATATCATGTGTGTTCTTTTGTGACTGGGTTACCTCACTCAGGATGATATTTTCTAGTTCTATCCATTTGCCTACAAATTTCATGAAGTCATTGTTTTTAATAGCTGAGTAGTACTCCATTGTGTAAATGTACCACATATTCTGTATCCATTCCTCTGTTGAAGGACATCTGGGTTCTTTCCAGCTTCAGGCTATTATAAATAAGGCTGCTATGATGCTCCAACATATAACAAGGACAAATGCTCCACTATGGCCATCTTATGACAATGCCTCAGCCAACCATTCAAACTAACTTTTGACACCTTTTTCAATTGTGTGAACTTCCTAATTAAATCTGGAACCTACATTTAGTGGGACCATATCCATAAACTCAGCCTGATACCCTTTTATATTTTTCCCACTATTGTCCCATTCCTTTAAAATCCCCATTCCCAGGCAGTGGTGGTGCATGCATTTAACACTAGCACTTGGGAGGCAGAGGCAAGTGGATTTCTGAATTCGAGGCCAGCCTGATCTACAGAGTGAGTTCCAGGACAGCCAGGGCTATACAGAGAAACCCTGTCTCAAAAAAAAAAAAAAGAAAAGAAAAGAAAAGAAAAGAAAAGAAAAGAAAAGAAAAGAAAAGAAAAGAAAAGAAAAGAAAAGAAAAAAAGAAAAAAGAAAAAGAAAAAAAGAAAAGAAAAGAAAAAAAGAAAAAATTCCCACTCCCACAGACATTCTTCAGTCTTCTTCTTGAATCACTTACCAAGCTCATTAAGTCCTGGGCCCTGAGGGACATCAGGATTGAAGGTATCTCCTTCAGAGAAAGAGAAAGTCACTGATGGTTTAGCAGTCAATAGAGATTTAATTTTCCCATTCAAAGGCAGGAAAGGCAATAGTTTCAAGGGGTGGGGTAGATCAAGAATATGACTTCTGCAGAGGTGGAGAGATTACTTCCTCAGGTGAGATAAACCATTGAGAATCTGAGGGTTCAAAGTACTCAGTCTCAACATAGCCATATCCCTATCCTAAGTTACAGGATCCTATTCTACTCCAATTACTCAAGATGATATTTTCTAGTTCTATCCATTTGCCTACAAATTTCATGAAGTCATTGTTTTTAATAGAGCTGAGTAGTACTTCATTGTGTAAATGTACCACATTTTCCGTATCCATCCCTCTGTTGAAGGACATCTGAGTTCTTTCCAGCTTCAGGCTATTACAAATAAGGCAGCTATGATGCTCCAACATATAACAAGGACACATTTTTTTTTTTAATTTACTGCTGATACCCTCTAAGGACTTGAATTTTTTTTATATAGTTCATCCCCATATAATGATGGCTTCTGTTTTTCCACAACGTGAGCTCTGTGGGGGCAGAGATTCTCCTATCTCCAGCATCTAGAAACTTTTAGACTGATAAGCACATTTGGAGCCAGTCAGGTTAATCTCTGAGTTCATTGTTCTTTACCATATTCAGAGATGCTAGAAGTTGATTCCTTTTTACTACATCTTTTATCATTCTTTTCCTTTGTCAATTTATCCAGAAATGCTAAAAGCAACTACTTATTTTTCCACATATTGTCAAAACTTTTATATACAGACTCACCAAATCCAATGTCTCTCACAGTTGCTGAATCAGGAAAATCAAATGTTTTTGTCTCTTTAAGCTTATAAAATTGTTCATATCATAGGTTCTCAGTATTTTCTAAGCTCCCAAGAAAGTCTTCAGTAACTGGAGTGGCTTCAGTAACTGCGGATGTTGACAAATTGGAAAATCTACTCCAACTACTTTAAAAATATTATCCCTATATTTACAAGTTGTTAGAAGGTGAAAATGTATAGGATTAATATGGGATTTATTAAAATGGCTAACAGACTGTGGTCCAGCTAATCCAGCAATGAAATTCTGTATCTGTCTACCAATGGAAGCCCCAAGATTCTACTAGTTGTTCAATCCACTAGGTTGGGTGTCTCAGCCTGTCTTCAGACTATGGCAAAATCTCAAAGAAGTCAGCTCTAATGACAGTAAAGAAATGAACTTGTTAGTGAACATAAGAACAAACAAGCAAAGTGAGAGCAAGCTTCTTTCTTCCATGGCCTTTATATAGGCTGATAATAAAAGGCGTAGCCCAGACTGAAGGAAAATCTTCCCACCTCAAAAGATCTGGATTAAGGGTGTATCTTTCTATCCCAAGGATCTGGATTAGAAGTGTGTGTTCCCATTTCATATGATTCAATTAAGAAAAAATTCCTCACAGGGTTGCCCAGCCATTTGGATTTTAATTAATTCCAGGTATAATAAACTTAAGAGCAAAAAAATAGCCCTCACACTTAGGCTAAATTCTTATCTGCTGCAGAGCACCTGCTAGAAGTCTACTGTAGTCACCATTGCTACTGCTTTGCTCGTCATAGTCAAGCTGCAGTAATGAGATGTTTACATTGTAAAAGTGAGGGGCAGGACGAAGGCTAGGTCAACAAATGTACACATGAATAGGTGAAGGATGGATGGATAGCAGATCCAGAAGGGTAAGTGGTGATATGGCAATCTGAGTAGTCCAGGTCAACAGAAGAGCCAAAATGATTTGCCATTCCAAGAACAGTTGGGAATTCACTTCATGAACACAACAAGTATTCAGATGGCAGATCAGTGGGGCCATGGTCATTGTAGCAATATAGGTCTTATTTTCATGGAGTCTAGGTAAGGTTATTAAAAACTTACTTAATCTGTTATATAGGATAGGTTCTTGGACTTGATTTTCTTGATCTTTTTTTTTTTAACACACACATGTTCTCCTATAACCCTAATTTTACTTTTGTAAATTTAAAAGGTAATACCCTTCGTATTTTTAGAGATAATTTTTGAGCCCCTGCCACAGAGATGGTACCAGAGACATGCTGTCATTTTGTGTGTCTAGCCAGGTATGGAATTATTCTCTACCCTCAAAATGAAGTCAAAAGTTCAAAGCCAATATAAGAAAACACTGTTTTGAATAATATGGAGTAACTCAGGACAGGATATAGCCTGGTCTCAACAATAACAAATGGCAGATGGGGGACATATTGAAGAAACAGGCAATAGGAGCTTAAATGAGACTGAAAACAAGAAAAAGTATCCTCAGAGAACAAGGCTCTTGCAAAGAAAATAATGAAGTTAGTTAAGCTGGAGCATACTAACATAACATAACATACACATGAAGGAATTGCAGTAGTGAGATTATTATTGGAGGCAGGGAACCAGACACAAATAATCTACAAGCTTTTTATTTGCAACATGAAGATCGCCGTTGCTGAATTGCAAGCATTTAATGCTATTTTACTTTAACCTACTTTAACACATGCCTTTAAGAAAAATGAGTGCCTTTATAATGTCTTTATAGCCAGTTATTAAATATATCCCCCCATTATCCTAGATATGTGACTTAATGCTTTCTCATCTTCTCTGCCTCTGAGTTCTGAAAGGAGTGCAGGAAGAAAATAAATCATCTTCCAACCTTAGTCCATTCACAACTCTGTGCAGTCCTCGACATGTTCTTTTCTTTGGTCAGATAGCTACTGACAGAGACATTGGGAATCACTTGCAAAGGACTCTCATCTCCCAAGCCTTTACCTCCCCCAGCATACACTATCAGGCCAAATTAGACTTTTAAGAAAGGTGCTTCTATTGCACTCTGCCTTTGCGATTTTGTTATATATCCAGAGGCCCTATATTGTTTTCTCATGATAATACTTGTTGTCTTCTCTTCTATTATTTAGTCCTAAAACAAGAGTAAAATAATAGTCTTATGGAAAAATATACAATATCAATGCAGGATACTTTCAAGCAGTTTAAGTAAATCTCCCTCCCCTAGCCTGCTATGGAATGTCTTGAATGTAATTTTAATATATTTTGGTCATTATATTCTTGAGAGCTTGTTTGAGGATTCTAGCATAGTTACTTTAATACCCTTTAATACCCAATGAATGGCTCTCCTCTGTTGGGAAAGGCTATCCATATGGATCAAATGTGCACCTTTTGAGGAACAGTACCTGCACTTGTGAGGGAAGAAGGGAATACTTATCCTCCTTAACGTTATCATTGCTGTAGTGAAACATCATGACCAAAAGCAATGTGGGAGAGGAAAGGGTATAATTTACTTACAGTTTCACATAACAGTTTGTTATCAAAAGCAATGAGGGCAGGAATTCAAGCAGTGCAAGGACCTGGAAGCAGGAGCTAATGTGGAGGCAATGAAGGAGTGTTGATTAGTGATGGCACCCCTTGGCTTGCTCAACCTGCTTTTTATTTTTTTATAGAACCTAGGTTCACCAGCTCAGAAACAGCATCACTACCATATCCCCCTCCACCATTAATCACTAGATAAGTGCCCATTAGGCTTCCCTACAGCCTGATCTTATGAGGCATTTTCTCAATTGAGGCTTCCTCCTCTCAAATGACTTCAGTTTGTGTTAAGCTGACATAAATCTGGCCAACATACCTGTCTATCTAGCAAGATCAGCCAAATCAATGCTGGAAATCAGTCAGCTGATGTGTCACAGCCAGATCACCTTCATCTTCCATTCTTTATGCTATAATAGTTGTGTCTTGGTTTAGTGAAGTCAAAAGATTGTGTCTTAAAAATAATGAAGATACAAAGCTAAATGACTACGGGATTGGAAGGAGATGGGGGATAAATATGATAAAAATATAATGCATGAAATTCTCAAAGAATTAATAAAAATAAATAAAAATAATATATGACAAACAACATATTTGTTACATATATAACCACAAAGGATTATAATAATATGTAAATAAACATACACACATGTATTTGCATACATATCTAATTATATGAGAAAGTACTAATCCACAGGAAAAAACAAACAAGTCAATTATAAGAAAATAACAAACAACATTTGGGAGTAAGATAGTGACCTCTAAACAAGAGGTAGTAAGACTGAATAGGGAAGAATATAAACAAATCTAAGTCTTGGGTAAGGTTCTTGAATTAAAACTTGTGGGAAATATTAAAAAAGATCACCCTTCAATCTGTCTTACCCCACTAGACCGTTCCCGCTCCAGGCCTGGTACTGGTTGGCCACAACACTTTGTCCCAGCGGGGTTCTGTTATTCTTCCCCAGCTTGGGAGTTCATCTCACTTATATGCAATGCCTCACACACCCCACAATCAGTCATCTAGCGCCTAGTTACCTAGTAGAAACATGACTCTTAAGGCTTAATTATACAATCAGGTTTATACATCAATAAGATCACAATTTACAAGATGCCAATACAATAATATCAGAGCCAAATGATAAAGATAATGTTTTAACCCAATTATTCTAACTTTGTGAAAACCTTAGCTACTTGTGGCTGTTTAAAACCACACGGGGGAGCTAGATCATCTTCCTGTTCGTCTGCCTCCATGTTGATTTCTTCCTGCTTCCTGACCTCTGACCTCTCTCACTCCTAAACTTCTAGCTCCGCCTCTCCATTCTTGTCCAATCACAGGCCTGTCATTGCCCTAATATGATTGGACAGAGAAAATACTGCAAGAAAAACTAATTCTTAAATTGAAAAAAATGAATAAAGGTATTATGTAAAGCAATGGCTTCATCTTGTGAATAGATTTATGACTAATTCAATTCTTAACATATACATTTCATAAGAATGAAAATTATAGTTTAGATTTTGTAAATAAAAACCTATGTTTTTAAACATAACATTTATCCTAAAATTATATTTATGATCATTAGTGAGTACATTTTCATTGGTTCTCTTTGACAGCTTTACTTCCCCGAGGCATTGGAAGGATTCCATTCAATGAATAAAAAAATCATTAGTGAGAGCAAACCAAGCATTTGGCTGGCACAGGAAAATATTATCTCATGATTAACGATAAGATATTTAGATTTACACACTCTCAAGAGCCTTTCATTTAAGGAGAATTACAGGATTTTTATAAGTTATCTTGGCCATTAATAAATTAAAACAGCTCATATTTTTAGCCAGGTCAATTCACATGATTAGCTTCTTTACACTCATTTATCTTGAGATGAAGCAATTGTTCCCATTTATTATTCAGAAGCCATGCATTAAGTACAATCTGATTAAATTTTCCATGAACATACAAGAGAAAGGGAGTTTCCATTTCTTCAAGGCAATCTAATGCATAGTGAAAAATAGCAGTAACAACATCACTACCTCAGCAATTCATCCAAGAATGATATTTATAATGATATCTGTGAGATGGTCTTACCTAGTGAGCTTCTTCATTGGGCTTAGCCAACATATTCTTACGGCATACATTAACAGCCTTAATCAAGAACATTTTAGTGGTTTAGAATCTTGGGAATAACCCAACAGTTTTTAATTTAGAAAACAATACAAATAGTATAGGGATAGAAATATGGATAAAATAAACACACCATAAGCCCAGACTGTCTGTTAAATGATGAGCAGTTTTGAAATTATAAAATTAAAAGATCACTCTTATGATAAAGGCCGGTCTTATTAATACAAGTAATTCAGTATGACCTCAGGCAAACTATCTTTCAGTAAACTTGCAGGCAAAATGAAACAATATGAAGTCCCTAAAAAGATTTTGCTTGAAAAACAATGTTTATTTACATAAATAGATTTGTTACTATGCTTTATATAAAGTTGTTACTTTGTGTTTTGTAATAATTTACTTTAAAATATGTATATTTACAGCTTTAGAAATCAGTTCTTTACAAGAATACAAACTACTTATAGCTATGAATAGAAATAAAAAGTATGTTTAGATGAAAGATATAATTACTTGTCTCATTCTTTATATTAACCAAAATAAGGTGCATATTGATAAAAGAACTATTTAACTTATAGTACATAAATGATTTAAAATCTAACTAGCATAACTATTAATCATTGGTGTACTTATTTAAATCACTACAGACATTAACACTCATATTCAAAACAATTTTAATTATATGATCAGTAGCTTATGAAAGAAGAAGCTTATGTCATAATTTTTATTATGATAAAATTAGGACTAGGCAAAACTAATTTTAAAAAATAGAATATTAAAACATAGGTCTACCCATGTTTCCTTGTTGCCATTTCAACATTTGGATCAGTAAGTAATATGTTTAAGTTCTAGAAAAATTTATTTTATATAAATTAGACCTACCTTGATGTTGCGGTTTGACTGAAGTTTTGCTGGAGAAATTGCATCACTGGGGATGGACCTTTAAGATTTCACAGCAGGGCACCACTTCCTGTTCATTCCCCACTTCCTGATTATAAATGCAATGTTACCACTACCTGCCACCATGCCATACTGAATTGCACCTTCTGAAACTAAGACCCCAAAGTCCCAAATACACACACACACACACACACACACACACACACACACACACACTTTAAATTGTTTCTTGACAGGTATAAGCACATCGATGACAAGCTAACTCACATACATGATAAGATAAGCATTCCTGGGGAACAAAACTATTCAAAAAAAAATTGCACATCATTGCCTCATAATGAATTTCTATAAACAGATTTGTTAACTCAAAGAACATTTTTAAAACTATTTTTTATTTATGACCACTGTCATCTACAAGGGTTTGAGTAAAGGAACCATTCAAAGGATCAGGGTGTAAGATGAGGAAACAAGCCACCCAGGTTGGAGGGTATTTTTTTTTCCCTAATGTGATTCTAAGGAGCTACTGTGTTCTGCGACCACAGTAGAAAATCAATGAAAGAGTGGAGAGGAATGCATTGAGTCACTGCTGTTTCTAAGTACAGCAATAAGTGTGTGTGGAAATTTCCAGACATTTTCTTTGATTAGGAACCTTTGTAGATGTCCCCAGGAAATACAGTCCCCACTAGCTTAAGTACCCAAAAGAGGTCCTAGCGCCCCGAGGCAGCTGTGCAATCAACCCCACCATCTAAACTCTTAGGGGAAGTGACTTATTTATGTGTAGATTTTTCTCTTTCAAGAAGTAATCCTTATTTTTGCCTAAGTTTTATTCATTTTGTCTTTCACTGCAACTCTCCCCGCTCCTACCTGTGTGGGTAGGTACAGTAGTCAGAAGTCATCTTGGGGAGTCAGCTCTTTCTTTCCACTAAGGAGTTCTCAAACACTAAACTCAGCTATTCAGGCTTCCTAAGAAGTGCTTTAACTGCTGAGCTGCCTTGCCAGGCCGGCCATGCAAATGTTTAAGTACAGTAAAATATTAGTCAGGTGCTTATTTAAATGTTTTAATAAACTATGGAAATTTTAAAATTTAATAACAGTAAAATCACTTTTAATTTAGTCATTTGGTAAACCCTAGGAGGAGAACATGCTCTTATTCAAATATGCTTCATTTTATTTCTTGTTGGATTTTAATTGCAACATTGACCTTTGCCTTGGGTATACCTGGCTAAAGTTTCCTGTAATTAAAACAGATCCATATAATGTGAGGTTAATAAGCATCATAAGCTCTGGAGCCACCACAATGGTTATTTTGACTTTTTCTTTATGAAACTATGGATCCTTTTTTAATGTGCCAATAATTGCAGACACAACTTTATGGGGGTATTTATGACTTTAATCGGGATAGTCTGTTCATACACCTAAGAATGTGTATCCCTCAGTGGGAGACAGACTCTACTTTCCTTGTAATCATCACCACCATCATCATCATCACCACCACCACCACCACCATCATCATTATCATCATCATCATCATCATCATCATCATCATCACCATCATCATCATCACCACCATCATCATATCACTATCCAAACAATGATGAATAACCTTCTCCATGGGTAGCCCTCAAACTTAGGACAGTGACTGTATATGAAGAATCTTGAACCCCACTCTTTAGCCTTTGTGCCAATGCTCAATAGACTTGGCACCTAATTTCCTCAGGCTCAGTCTCTCATGTGTAAGATAAGGAGTTAATAATATCTACTATGTCACTGTAAAAAAATTAATCGATAAGAATTTGGAATACTATGACGACAAGAAAACTGTATCTTAATTAGTCATGTTTGTCCAGTTTTCTTCCTCTCCAAAAATGGTTAGCCATTGATCAGATGTGTGCCATATTTCCCTCTCCCCAGCCAAAGATGGGATTGATAAAGAATACAAATATAAAAGGAAATGTGGGTTACTGGTCCAGCAAGATGTATTATGTTGCATGCAATTTCCCCTTCTGTGTTTCAGATATTAAAGCCTCATTCTTTCGGTTATTCATGGCTGGCAGAGATGATTAATTTAATCTTTATAGATAAAGTAAAATGTTTGGACAAAAGCATAACCACTCTGCTGAAGCTAATTGTAAGATACATTTTGGTGAATAATTCATTGTATGCAGCACCATGATATCATAGATGGTTAACCTAGAACAAACATCAATTCCAGAAAGAGAATTAAAATTAAAATTAAGTCGACCCTGCTGTGGAAAAAAAAAAAAAAAAGTTTGGAGCTCTTTTGTGTTAAAGTGGATCTCACTTTGTTGAAATTTGCCAGGGCCTAGAATCCATTTTGATCAATTTCTGAGAGCCTATCATCTGTTCTGTTACTTCTTATCAAGCACACGGTAAGGAAACTCACGTAGACTAGTGACAGTTAGCCTCAGTTGTCAACTGAATGAGCTCTAGAAGAAACTACATGGGAGGCAGCCTCTCATCATGCCTTGATTAGAGTACTTGGGCTGGAAAAAACTAGTCAGGTCCCACTATGGGTGGCATCCTTCCCTGGACTAGGATCCTGGAGTATACAAAAAGGGGAAGGGTAGATGGAGCAGAAGCGTTTCTTTATCTCCTTCCTTGCATTAGGTGCAGTGGGACCAGCTGCCTCAAGTTCCTGTGGCTCGGGCTTCCTCACCCGGATGAACTGTAGTTCAAACTGGGAACCAAACAGACCCTTCTTGAGTTGCCCTTGTCAGTTTACCACAGTGATTGGCATGGAAATAGGAAAGAAACCTGAAGTTGGAGCAATAGCAACATATTGGTAAAAACCCACCACAGTCTACCACTGCTATTGTGCTACTATACATATTGGCGTTGAGTCATTTAACTTGTGTGTGTGTGTGTGCGTGTGCGTGTGTCTGTCTGTCTGTCTGTCTGTGTGTTTGTATATAAAGGCTAGAGATCGACATAAATTGACCTCTTTAATCACTCTATCCTATTTCTTTTCTTTCCTGTGATGCTTATTTCTTTTTTCCATTAATTTTTTATTGGTTATTTTATTTATTTACCTTTCAAATGTTATCCTTCATCCCGGGTTCCCCTCAACAAACCCCCTATCCTATACTGCTTCTATGAGGGTGCTCACCCACCCACCTACCCATTCCCACCAAACTGCCCAAGCATTCCCCTACTCTGGGGCATCGAGCCTCCACAGGACCAAGGGCCTCCCCTCCTAATGATGCCAGATCAGGCAGTCCTCTGCTACGTGTGCAGCTGGAGCCATGGGTCCCTTCATGTGTACTCTTTGGTTGGTGGTTTAGTCCCTGGGGAGCTGTGGGGGGTTTGGTTGATCAGTATTATTCTTCCTATGAGGTTGCAAACCCCTTCAGCTCCTTCAGACTTTTCCCTAACTCCTTTATTGCTGTCCCCATGCTCAGTCTGATGGTTGGCTGCAGGCATCTGCATCTGTATTGGTCAGGGCTCGCTCACTAAATCTAGAGTTCACTGATACAGCTACACTAACTAGCCAGAAATCCCAGAGATCCTCTTGTCTTTGCCCCTCAGCTCTGGGATTACAGACATGTGCCACAATGCCCTTTTTATATATGGATACCAGGACACAAATTCAGATCTTCATAGTGGCTCACTAAGTTATCTTCCACTAAGACCCTCCTTCACCCTTTTGAACTTCCTACTTATCAACAGAAAAAATTGAGCAAAACAAATCATCAGGCTGTTGTCAGGGTTACATAGATTTATTTAAACAATATTTAATATTCTTCTAAGTGTAAAGTAAATAAAAGGAAGAAATACATGAGCATGTGTGTCTATAAATACACATAAATATACACACATATTCTAAACATTTCTATCCATTTTCTTCTACCATCTACCTATCATCACTTCTACCACTCAACTTGGTTTCTTCCTTTTTTAAAAAAACTATGGTATTTTCTTTCCTCTGCTCACTTTATAAACTTCTTTACTAAATACAAAGGGGAAGCAGATGGGAAGTTCCCATTTCTCATTTGTAGCTAAAATGTGCAAATCATAGCATACCAGGATTTTTTCCTTAAAAGAAGGCAAAAGATGAGATGACATTGCTCAAATAATCTAGTTCTTTTCTAGATAGAAATGCTGTCACATGTGTGCAAACTTTCTGTTAAATAATTGCTTATTCTCTCCTTCCACTTTTTGGTAGGTCCCTAAGATTGAACTTAGGCTGTTATCCTTCATTGTGCAAGTGCCTTTGCCTACTTTGGCATTTTCTGGTACCTAAAGTATTTATACAAAATGGAAGAATTTATCTGCTAGCATCCCTTTTCTAAAAAGATGCACCAAAGAAATTCTCCACTGAAACCAAAATTACAGAGATATGATCAATACCATGTACACATTAATAGATCTAAAACAGCATGAGGATAATCAATCTTGTGTAAAACTGGGCCATGTTAATGCTTTTTACAATACAATAAATAGTTCTTTTGATGTTTATAGATGTGCGAGACTGCTGGCTTCTGTTCAGACACATCATATAAATGGTACTTTTCCACACTGGATTATGGTTTTCAGCAGTTGTAATGAATGTAAGATTGTGCTAGGCCAGTAATATTGAGCTTATATGCCCACCATTTAGGGGATTGTTGGTAAGCTATAAGTTTTCCCCAAATGGCCCTGCCTGCTATGTCACAGGATCAGCAGTTCCACATTCAGTTTAATGACTTAACCATTGGTCATCACACCTAGTGTCCCATACAATGAAATTAACGGATGCTTTTTCATACAGGCAGAAGGTGGGTTTCCATTCTGGATAAGTAACACAGTTCTTCTCAACGTGCAAGCTCAGTAGTGGTGAGGTTTCATTTTAGGCTGTCTGATCAAAGTCCTAGCACGGTGCAACTTTAGGCAGTGGGGCTTTTGCATAGTTTTGCCTTCTCTAGTTTTCTTTTCTTTTCTTTCTTTCTTTTTTTTTTTTTTGGAAATTTTCTTTATTTACATTTCAAATGCTATTCCCTTTCCCGGTTCCCCACCCTGAAACCCCTATCCCATCCTCTTCTCCCTGTTTCTATGAGGGTGTTCCCCCACCCACCCACCCACCCACTCTGGCCTTCCTGCTCTCAAATTCCCCTACATTGGTGCACTGAGCCTTCACAGGACCAAGGGCCTCTTCTCCTATTGATGCCTGACAAGGCTATCTTCAGCTACACACGAGGCTGGAGCCATGAGTCCCTCCATGGGTACTCCTTGGTTGGTGCTTTTGTCCCTGGGAGCTCTGAGGGGTCTGGTTGGTTAATACTGTTGTTCTCCCAGTGAGGTTGTAAACCCCTTCAGCTCCTTCAGTCCTTTCTCCAACTTCTCCATTGATAGAGCCTATGCTCATGGTAGAGCCTCTCAGGAGACAGCTTTATCAGGCTCCTGTCAGCATGCACTTCTTGGTATCCACAATAGTGTTTGAGTTTAGTGACTGTATAAGGGATGGTTCCTTAG
>JADRCC010573505.1:0-14200 GCA_019843855.1 Hylomyscus alleni | reverse complement strand
TTTTTTTTTTTTTAACTTCAGAGTATTTGTATATAAGGTGATGTGTCTCCAGGCTACAGCTCTAAACATGAAATTCATCCTGTTTTTCATATACACCTCATTCATGCAGCCTGAAGATAACTTTACATATTCCAAATATTTGTGCACGAAGCAAAGTTTAATGGTGTGAAATTTTCTCTTGTGACATGTTAGACTTTTATAAATGTTGGACTTTACAGGATTTTATTGTCCAAATTGGACAGTAGAGTTTTTTTTTTTTCCTTAAAAGATCAAAGACTGCTCATCCTGAGATATAGGGTCTCTTAGAGGTCCTTCAAGGGAGCAAAAATGGAGTTACACGAGACACAATCTGCCAATCACTTTAACAAGTGAAAGAGGAAGAGTGTAGTGCAGGTCGGTGTTCGATCGATCGAGCATGTTTAACGGGAGCAAGCTCTGGATTCCAACATCACAGGGGTGGGGCAAGATAAAACACTTTCCGAAGGATGCTGCCCAGAAAGGTCGGGGTTACTGACAGCTTAGCCATAGCTAAATCCCTGGTCCATTGTCTTCGACCTGACACCAGAATGTCTCATCTCAGCTGGCAGGCTGCAAGCTGGAATGACGTCAGAGCGGGGCTGGCCAAGACCAGAGGATCTGGGAACTGCTTCTTTCCAGCCAAAGGGAATCTTTCCCAGATGCTGGGATACACCGTCAGGCCTCAACCCCCATTCCCGCCCCTCCTCTTCATTACCGGCCTATCACACACAGCTTGGTTCATTTTCAGGAAATTAGATCCGACTAGCAAAAGGAGGAAGGAGGGGGGATGGGGGCCACTCATACACATGCGGCCCAAACCCTGCTTTAAAACAAAAGACTCTTGAAATAATTAGTCCAAGATCTTGCAGAAGTCTACTTAAGAATGAATTTTCCACAAGCAAGCAGACTGCCATACCAATGAAAAAAAAAAAAAAAAAAAGTGAGCTGCTTTCCACCTCGTCCAACTTGCCTAGAAAAACTGGTCAAGATTCTGGGTACTCCTGGGGAAAGGGTGGGTGGTATTAACATCGAAGACTGGCTCAGAAAGATCCAACAGGTAGCTTAGACAGGAAATTCAGACCCGCTTTCTAACCTGTAACACTTGAGCTTCCCAAAAGCCCCAGATGAACTAATTTAGCATCACCATCACGCGGTGGGGTGTGGGAAGCGGTTGGTGGCGGGTGGCTGGCTGTGCTTGGAGGTGTCAATCACCACCTAGGCTGAAAGCAGACCCCACGGTTTGCTTCTTTGCCAGAAAGCAAAGTTCTTGCCAGGCCAGCCCTGAGCTGGGGGCCCAGCTTTCTGCAAGCCTTTATCTATTCAGTAAAGCGACGCTCTATTAATCCAGCACCTGGCCCCTAGGAGCCAGTGGAAACCAACAAAGAGAAAGAAAGTCACCCTGCGCCCTGTCCCGCACGCGGCACTGTATACATATTTAAAATAGCCTGCAAAGTTTCAGAACCGGAACTTGAGCTCCCTCTAGGAGATCCTAGCCGGAGCGCGGATTTAATTCTCCAACCACCACAACAAAGAACAGAGTTTGAGAGCGCACAAAGGCAGGCGAAGGGGTAGAAGAGACGGACCGCCACACAAAGGCCGGGAAGACTCGACTCACACGCCCCTGGCCCTCCACTCGCTTCCAGACCCCCTTCATCCTCAACCCTGTGAATGGAACCTTTCTAACAGCGCGCCATGCAGAGCCCCGCAGGGCTCCAGGACGCCTTCTGGGCGGTCCCAGACACTGGGAAACTTGGCTCAGGACCTAGACCTGCGCGGTCTTTGCTCACCCACCCGCCCAGAGACTCACCGTTACACCACTGGAATGGGTGCATCAATGAAGTCAAGATCGGATTCCCTGAGCGAACAGAAGCAAGGTGTTAGAGCCCGGCAGGGCTGGGCAAGGAGACCGCCGGGATGGAGAGGCAGGCAACTCCCGGAGGAGTGGAGTCGGGGGCTGCAGAGAGGCGGGTTTGCAAAGCAACAAAGAGGGCAGAGGAGAAAGCAAAGTCTTTCGGAATGAAGCCCTGCGGAGGGCCCGGGCCGGGAGGGCAGCCGAGAGAGCCGGGATGCCCGGCCGAGAAGGCAGCAGCCGGGACACGAAGCCGGGCTTGGGTCCCACTGCGCTGAGCAGTGCGCGCTGGGATTCCGAAAACTGACACCGCGCGGCTCACACCCCCTCCCTAGGACTGCTCCCTCGCGGGAGCCCGCCCCCTTTTCGTCACCTGCCCTCCGGCCAATGGGAACCTTTCTCCTGCCCCCGGGTATTATTTACAAGCCAGTTTACCCTCTGGACACGAGAGCTTTTTTTTTTTTTTCCCTGGGCCCACATCTACCCCGCCCTATAGCCAGACCTGGGGAGTCCCTAGTCTGCGGGAGGCGTGAGAGGCATCGCCTGCAGGGGGCGAGGATCGCCGCCTCCTAGGACCCAAGCGGGGAGGGCTATGGTGGGAGAACGGCACGAGGATTAGTGCCACTTTTGTTTTCCGCCCACAGATCCGTGCCTGTCTCGAATTTCTATAGCTTTGTAGAAGCCAGTCCTTGGGGGTTAGTTCCACTTGTCCTTTGCCTTTAGACCTGGTTATTCGTGGCAGCTAGCGCATTCCCAGACCCACCTCGAAAGGAGGCAAGAGGCAAGAGGGCAAAGCAGATGAAACTCAAAACTCGATCTTCAAAGGGCTATTGTTCTCACCTCTCACTTCAGGACAGAGTCTTCTTTTACAAACAAGAATTTAAGGCCTAAAGCTGAAGGCCATACCTTGCCAGGATTCTAATCTAGACTGTGACTGAACACCAGAAACTGGTTTTGTCAATGGCCAGGGCAGTGGTCTTGCTTCGCTGTTGAGTGAACAGGGGATGACGAAAAGAAAAAAAAGAACAGTCTCAATTCTCCGTATAGCATTATTTATTTTGCACAACATTGCCAAGTTTACTTTATATGTTTATTTATTTTGTTAATAGCCATTTGGTCCTAACTGGCCTCGAACTCAAGGTATCTGCCCTCCTCTGCCTCCAGGGTGCTGGGACTAAAGGCCTGTGCCACCATACCCAGTGTCTTAGTCAGGGTTCTCCAGAGTCACAGAACTTATGGTAGTCTCTATGTAGTAAAAGAATTTATTGATGACTTACAGTCTGTAGTCCAACTCCCAACAATGATCGGCAGCAGCTGTGAATGGAAGTCCCAGGATCCAGCAGTTGCTCAGTCCTACAAGGCAAGCAGGCAAAGCAGAGCGAGCCTTTCTTCTTCCGATGTCCTTATATAGGTCTCCAGCAAAAGGTATGGCCCAGATTAAAGGTGTGTGCCACCACACCTTTAATCCCTGACGACCTTGAGCTCATAGATCTTCCTATGTTAATCTTCTGGGATTCATAGCCACTATGCCTCAAGATCTCCATGCCAAGATTCAGGTCGGAAACTTGTATCTCTCAGCCTCCAGATTAGGGCCACAGGTGAACCTTCTAATTCTGGAGTTGTAATTCATTTCAGATATAGTCAAGTTGACAACCAGAAATAGCCACTACGCCCAGCTTGTTTATGTATGCTTTTGTTTATCTTTCTACTTAAAAGAAAGTATTACAATCGAGTGGACAGAGTACCATACACAGTACCCTGGTACGAGGAGCCACAGCGGTGGTCAGAAGCAGTGTGTGAGGCGACCCACAAATCAGCAAGCAAAATGGCCTGCTCTTCCTTTGACATGATTTATACGACTATTGATCTGTTGGAACTGAGTTTCTGGCCCCTAAGTAAGCTAATGCATGTGAGTGAATGCTTTGCCATTTCAAAGGACAGTCGTTAAAGTATCAAATATCCTGACCTGCATCTCAGGGCTGCTGGAACAAATGCAGTCTTCACATCTCTGGGGATGGTCGATAGTCTCAAAATCCAAAGACCTTTGTGGACAGCGACTGTGGTGTTTGCATATAAACCGTATCTCCGTTAACATCAAGTCTCACCCCCCTCCCCCCCAAATATTTGTGTAACTTGACAATATGGAAGGCTCACTGTAGTTCATCAATTCAGTGGGGGAGTGTCGTGTACAGATCAAATTTCTGGGTTTGGTTTGGTTTTGGTTTTGGTTTGCTTTTTGTTTTTGTTTTGCTGCTGCTGTTGTTGTTTGAGACAGGATTTAACTCTGTAGCCAGGCTAACCTCAAACACAGAGGCTTGACTCCCACTGCCTCCTGAGAGCTGGGATTGAAGGTATGTGACACCACTGCCTGGCTGTCTCTCTGCAAAGGGTTTCTAAAGGCCTCTCTGATCCTCCCCTAATCCCCGCCCCTTCCACTTTTCAGAGCCCCAGGAGAAATGTGACATTTAATAACTCCTGAGTTTGAACCCAGAGATTTTGTTTTTAAAAAGTGCTCCAGAATATTCAGGTTGGCCTTGAACTCACGGGGATCCACCTACTTCCAATGTGCCTTGTACCTTGTACTAATCCTGTGGTTGTGGAGAGAAATTAGTACTCTGATTTGATACTGACCAAGAATTAGTCTCCTAATGTAGCCATCTGAGTCTTTCCTTTGCTTCTTAACTCCTCCTGGGTGTTGGTGCTCCTCCTGGGTTTTGGTGCTCCTCCTGGGTTTTGGTGCTCCTCCTGGGTTTTGGTGCTCCTCCTGGGTTTGGGTGCTCCTCCTGGGTTTGGGTGCTCCTCCTGGGTTTTGGTGCTCCTCCTGGGTTTTGGTGCTCCTCCTGGGTTTGGGTGCTCCTCCTGGGTTTTGGTGCTCCTCCTGGGTTTTGGTGCTCCTCCTGGGTTTGGTGCTCTGTGTGCCGTTCATAGCTCTTGAGCCGTTGCCGGCCTTCTGGATGCTTGTCTTCCCTGAGTTCTGGTCACTAGCCTGGAAGCTCTCAGCTTTTCTTGTACAGAAGTTCTTTTTTTTTTTTTTTTTCTTTTTTAAACTGAGGGGATGCCATTCATGCCACTGCATGAGAGTTGAAGTCAGAGGACAACTTGTGGACATCACTTCTCTCCTTTGAACATTTGAGTCCTGGGCTCAAACTCAGTTTTCGAGGCTTGGTAGCAAGCAAACTCATTCTCCCTGACGTCATCTCAGAGTCTTCTTTTTTGACTAATAGTTTTTATCTTTCTCTATGTGTGTGTTAGCACATGTGTGTGTGTGTGTGTGTGTGTGTGTGTAAGAGAGAGAGAAACAGAAAGTGTGTAAATATATGTGTATATGTGTG
The DNA here is from genome assembly GCA_019843855.1 of Hylomyscus alleni. NCBI lineage: Eukaryota > Metazoa > Chordata > Mammalia > Rodentia > Muridae > Hylomyscus > Hylomyscus alleni. The sequence continues at coordinate 9,001 of JADRCC010573505.1, read as the reverse complement.
TCTTCATATGTGTGCATGTATATGAAAAATTAGGTATATGAGAGGGAGTGGATGTACGTATGTGTTAGTATGTGTGTAAGAGAGAGAGAGAATGTGTGTGTGTGTGTGAAAGTGAGTGGGTGCACACACGTTTGTGCCTTAGGGCTATGTAAGCCTAGGTGGACCTCCAATTCCTTTTCTGCCATCACCTCGCAATGGCCTGGGCCTTGTTTTGTAAACCAGGCTGGCCTTGAACTCACAGAGATCCACCTGCCTCTGCCTCTTGAGCTGGGATTAAGAGTGGGGCCCACCATGTCTGTGGAAATTAAACAACTGTTATACATCTATCATTTCGATGGGGGGCATTGGTAATGGCTGACATTGTGCATGAATTGAGGCGGGAAGTATATGGGAGTCTTCAGATCCTTTCTGTCTGTTTTGCTGTGACCTAAAACTACAAAGGGAGGAAACAAAGCAATTCTGATTGAAAAGCAAACTCCAAGTGTGCACAGCATTTCCTAGAGAGATGGTAATTTGTATTCACCATCCAGGTCAGGTGTTGATCCTATTTTCATTCTGTTGTGAAAGAGGAAGAACCTTTGAAGGGGAAGGCGACAGGAAGGGAGAAATTCCTTCACATCCCATTCCCTTCTGGAAAACACTGTGAAGGTGGGGCCACAGGAGGGGCTCCTGCAGAAGCCAGCAGAGCTGAGCGGTGAATACCCCAGGGTGTACTCACAAGAACTGTGCTACAGTGGGGACCATGTGTTCTATCTATAATTTATACTTTTGTTTTCTTTTCTTTTTCCCAGACTGGATTTCTGTATGAGCACTGGCTGTCCTAGAACTCACTCTGTAGAGCAGGCTGGCCCCCAACTCAGAAATCTGCTTGCCTCAGTGTCCTGAGTGGTGGGATTAAAGCCGTGCACCACCACCACTGTCCGACCCAGTTTATAATTTATATGTTTATGCATACTGTTTCAAGCTCCCACCAAGTTCTCCTAAGGCTAGTTATCACCCTTATCCCTCCATCCTGACAATGTGACAACAGTTCAGGGCCTCAGATGGGGGCATGCAATGAAAATGCTTTAGCCTTGGACATTTTCATAGTTTGGTTCCTCAGAAATAAATCTGCACTCACGTGCCAACTGGCTTCTGATGGAAGTGCCAAGAACAAGCAGTGGAGAAGAGGCAGTCAATAAACATTGTTGGAAAACTGGGTACACAGAAGGATGAGTCTCTAGATTTCCTTATCACCAAACCCCAAAGCAACTCAAAATGAATCAAAGATCGAATTATTAAACCCGAAATCCAAAACTGGATGTGGTAAGGTAGCTCACACCTTTAAATCCCGCAGTGAAGTGCCAGGCTAGCCTGGGCTACTGGGTGGGACCCTCATCAGAAAAAGAAACAGAACCAAACAACAAAACAAAAACCTCACAATGCAACACAACAAAAATCCTAGAACTCTAATTCGACTACTGGAAAACACTAGGGAGACACTTGGAGACATTAGAGAAGGGCTTCTTTAGATAAAACTCCAAAGGTCACAGAAGCAAAGATACCCTACGGATTAAACCAGACTAAGACACTTTTGCATGCCAAATGATAGATTTAAAAGACAGCCTGGTCAACATAGTGAGTTCTAGGATAGTCAGGAATTACATTGAAAGACAGCCTCCACAAATCAAAAACCACAACAAGACAAAACACACACACACACAAAAACCAAACCAAACAAATCAACAACAAAGTCATTTGCCTACAGCCTCCAGGATATAAACTACCCTACCTATGGTCTAATATCTGACCCAGAACTATGAGATCCCTGGTCTCTTGATCCTAAAAAGTCCTCATTAGCCTACCTTTCCCGATCTTCTCCAATGCTAGTCTACCCTTGCTGTTTCCTGGTTTGTGGGCAGTGGTTTGTAGCTTTCGCTATAGCCTGGGATTTCCCCTCTGATTTGACAGGCAAATCACCAAGCAAATTCCCTGTCAGCATCTGGAGCCAACTGGGAGAAAGTGGCTGGCACTGTGAGGTTTTCCCCACAGAGATCTTGGAGAACAGCCCAGAGCTGTCTCAGGGAAGCAGGGGGTAGTTTCTCAGCTCACAAGCCAGTCTGGTGTTTTGCAGACAGCAAAGCAGGAGCCTCCAGCGTGCTCAGGTAACTTTCTCTGTGTCTATTAACAGGAGATTAGATCCATCCCCTCCTCGACTCCTAGAGTTTACTCACAAAGCTAGGTAAGTCTGCAGTCTCAGCCCATTACCTTGAAAGAGCCTGCGCTCCTGATCACAGATGAAACCAATGACCAATCCTAGCCTGTAGATAATGCATCAAGAGGGTAAATAAAAGTATTAACCTGGAGAGAGTACAGTTTGCTTCTAGAATGTCTAAGTCCAGGCAAGGAGGGTCCTGCCATAGGTGTAAGGGCACTGACTGTCACCACACTCCACCCAAGTGCCAGGCAGTTGACCCTAATGCCGCAGAGAGAAGGAGTCCTCCCTTTTATTAGAAATAAAGACAGGTATGCTCCAAGATTTGTCACCTAAGGAATAAAGAGGAAGTGACTCGAAGCTGAACACACAGGCAAGGACTCATTCCATTTCCATTCGGTAATACCAGCCTGGTACAGAAATCTCCCCGCTGCCAAGCCAGAAGAGGCTTGGCTGGTTCACACAGGTGAATAATCACAACCTCAAAACTACCACAGCAGGAAGGAAGCCAGGAGAATGTCAAGGTCAATGACTCCCCACCCACCCCCTTTTCTTCTCGGCTACCTTTTTCTTTCTTTTTCAGATGTATGCAGGAGACACACAGCTTTATTAAGGATTCCACCAAAAGTTTGGCAAATGTTTTAAAACATATTTGTAAACATTATGCTTCCCTTCTCAGCTGGCAGCACTTTAAAAAAAAGACAATACAAGAAAACAACCATCTGGAGCCAACATTAGTTCACGGTCCTTACTTATCTGACTGCAAGATGTACAGTCCCACCCTCTCCAGCCCTCCAGGCAGCAGATAAACTCCAGTTTATGCTGTCAGATGAGTTAGAGTACGCTGTGGGTAAATATATCTACTCTTATTCAAGACATATTTTTGTTATTTTGGTGTGTGTGTGTGTGTGTGTGTGTGTGTGTGTGTGTGTGTGTAAACATGTATCCATGAGTGCCTATGGAGGCCAGAAAAGAGTACCGGGATACCCCAGAGTTGGAGTTGGAGGAGATTGTGGGCAACCTGCTGTGAGTGCTGGGAACCGAACCTGGATCCTTTGCTAAAGCAGCAAGAGCTCTTAACCAGCATGCTCTGTCTCCAGCCCCAGTATCTGTTCCCTTTTATATTCATGGCACCTGGGATTCAGAAGAAAACAATGTTTCAGCTTACACGTCCTGAATATATTAGTCACTTGCTTATTTACAAACTTCTATGAAGGATGTTTGAAGAGAGAAGGGATGTGCAGAGATGTGAGGTCCATGATTTTGTTTCCCTTTGTTGAGCCAGGGAGAGAACCCAGGAACAGGCACATGAGAGACAAGTGTGTTACCGGGAAGCTGCACCCCCAACCCTGAGCCCTAGTATTTCAAATAGATTTTACTGGGAGATCAGGTAAGGGAGCCCACTGAGCTTCACAGAAATAGTTCCATTTTTGTTTTACACGTGCAGGTTTTGTTTTGATCTTTTTATTACAAGAGATTTGGAAACCCATATGTGTGCTGAGGCTGGACATTACCACTGAGGTATATCAGCCCTTGCCATTCATTTCCAAACACAAGATTCTGTGCTAAAGGTGGACTTGTAAACCAGCAACCATCTCCAGCCCTTCATTTTAGAATAAGAAGAAATGAGTGACTAGGAGGCAAAGAGATGCTACAAGAAAGCCAGATGCGGGGCAGGCAAGATGGCATAGTGGGCAGAGTCCCGTGCCCATGGGCCTGATGATCTTAGTCCACTCCTAGGATTCAACAGTCAGCCAACTCCTAAGACTTATCCATACACACACACTTTTAAAAAGCCATGTGTGTTATCCCAATACTTGGGAAGTGAAGGCAAGAGAATCATGAGTTCAAGGCCACCCTTGGCTATATAGTGAGTTCCAGGCCATCCTAGTCCATATGAAGCTCTGTCAATAAAATGGAATCAGGAAGAAAGAAGAAAAGAAGGGAGAGAGGAATGGAGGCATGGATGGATGGACAGATGAATAGAGGGAGAGAGGAAGGAAAGGAGGGGTAAAGGAGGAAAGGAGGGAGGGATAAAGGAGGAATGGAAGAAGGGAGAACAAAGAAAACCAAAACCAGGCTCAGGTGCAAGCACTATCAGGCACTCAGTGGCATCTACTGCTCCATCTTCCCTGTATTAATGGAATAGCCCTGAGCTTAAACCACACCCATCATTGCCCAGCTACATGCTGTGTTCTGTGTCATCTTGAAGAGAAATGTAGTCATGGGTCAAAGTTCACACCAGCAGAAGGCAGATGGAAGTAAGGCTCTGCTTCTTCCAAGGAAAAGGCTGTCCCCTCCCTCTTGAGTTCCTTTCCCTTGGAACACGGAGTATGGGACTGGCAAGGATCGGTTGCAACAAACAAAAACCGATCTGTGCAAGAAAGAGGGAAAGACCGAGGCCACAGCCGAGGAACGAGGGATCTGTTTCTCCAGGCAGCTTCATGAAGCAAGGCCACGGCCGTGTCACCTTCTTTGAGATATTTATGAGGCAAAAATGAAGTGCATCATTTGAGCTCCCTAACAACTCCACGTGTCAGTGCTATGGTGGCCCTATTATTTAGTTGTTGCTAAGTAGAAAACAACTCCAAAATTCAGTGGCTTAAAACAAACACTTGAAGCTAGTAAGATGGTTCAGTGAATAAGGGCCCTTGTGGCCAAGCTTACGGTCCTGATTTTGATCCCTGGAGCCCTAAAGTGGAAGGAGAGAACTGACTCTACTATTCGTCTTCTGACCTCCTGGCCCCATCCACGACACAATAAATGACTTTAAAAAATAGATATATAGATAAATAAATGAATGAATAAATAAATTTTAAGTGCTGATTGTGGTACCACAGGTCTTTAACGGAGGCCATAACTGGATTGTAAGACCCTGTCTCAAAAACTACTTGTTCTTGTCTCCTGATCTCCATGGGTCATCTGCAGAGCATGCCTCTGTGACAGCCTCTGTGAGATCTCTCAGGAGGTGGCAGCCAGCACTGTGGTCACCACAATAGTCAGCAACGTCCACTGTCAAGCTCACTCTCAGGCTGCCGTCCAAGAGACAAACCTGGTTCCTCGCTATGCGGCTTCCCCACATGTCTTTATTGCTTGGTCCTGACTTCCCTAAGAGTGAACCAGAGTGGCCAAGAATTAGACCATTTTTGTTGTTGTTGTTTGTTTGTTTGTTTTTGTTTTGTTTTTGTTTTGGTTTTTTTTTTTTTTGAGACAGGGTTTCTCTGTGTAGTCCTGGCTGTCCTGGAACTCACTCTGTAGACCAGGCAGGCCTCGAACTCAGAAATCTGCCTGCCTCTGCATATGCCACCACAGCCTGGCTTTTGTTTTTGTTTTTTAAAACGGGATCTCTATTTGTCCCTGGCTGGCTTCAAACTCAGAGATCTGCCTGCTTTTGACTCCTGAGTCCTGGGATTAAAGGCCCAAGTGCTGAGATTAAAGGTATGCACCATGACACCTGGTTTAAAACCTTCTGTTTTGTGTTTGTTGTTGTTTATGAGACAGGGTTTCTCTATGTAGCCCAGGTTCTCCTGGAACTTATTATGCAACCCAGTCTGGTCTTGACCTCACAGAGACCTGCCTCCCAAATCTGGGATTAATCCTGAATGCTGGGACTAAAGGCTTGAGCTAAACAGATGATTTTAAGAAACCTGGTAAAGGGGAAGAGTGTAGCAGGAGAGCTCCCTCCATGGAACAGCCGTGCCTCCATAGAACAACCGTGCCTCATGGAGCTGACACAAGCACAGGTGAGCTTATCTTCTTCAAACTGTTTAACAGAGACTGGAAGCATGTTATGGCATGCTAGTCACTGAAGTATAGGGCAATGAATGAAACATCCCCCGCTGGTGGGCTCCATGCTCCATCTCCGGTTCTTCCATCTTCCTGTTTTTGCCTGGTGAAATTTTGTTTTGTTTTTTTATTTTGTTTGGTTTTTCAAGACATGGCTTCTCTATGTAGCCTTAGCTATCCGGGAACTCTGTAGATGAGCCTGGTGTCCATCTCAAATTCAGAGCTCTGCCTGTCTCTTCCTCCCCGGTGCTAGGATTGAAGGCATGAGCTGCCAGTGTCCACTTTATCTTTGTATCTGATGCTTCTGTATCTGCACCTTGCTACTTTGTATCTGATGCTTCTGTATCTCCATCTTGCTACTTTCCTGCACATGTCAGAGATCAGTCCGGTTGTTTATTTATTTTCATTATCATTTTACATTATGAGTGTTTTGCCTGCACACATGTCTGTGCCCCATGTGCCTGCTTGCTACCCAAGGAGGCCAGAAAAGGAAATTAGATCCCCTGGAACTAGAGTTACAGATGACTGGAAGATTACATATGGGTTCTGGGAACTTGAACCCAGGTCCTCTGGAGGAGCAGCCAATGCTCTTAACTGTCGAGCCATCCCTCCAGCCCCTGCCTTTTGTTTTTGAGACAAGGTCCCTCCAGATAGCAGAAGATGTCTTTAATTCAAGATCTTTCTGCCCCAGCATTCAAAATACCAGCATTACACCCATTCGCCACCACACCTAGGTAGCACTTTTTTTTTTTTTACATATATATTAAGTGTTTATGAGTTATTCAGTTTTCTTCCTCAGCACTTTCATACATGTGTATGATACATTCTGGTTTCTCTCACTCCCATCCTATGCTCCTTAAAGTCCCTTTGTCACATGCCTGTCTTTGTGTTTGGCACCTCTGGATCTACCCACTGGAGCCTTGAGGACTCACACTGGGGTACATACATAAAAACAATGATTGCATCTAACCCAGAACCCACCAGCATCCAGTAGCTAAGCAGCATGGGGTATGGTTCTTGTATTTTGTCACCCCTTTTCCTGAGCTCTGTCTCTGACATTCTTTCTCCCCACTCTTCCTCCATGGCCTCTGACCTTAGAGGAGCGGGTCCCGGTGCCCCATTTGGGGCTAACCACTGAGCTACCACTTATTCTCAGTACTTTGAGCAGTCATGAGTTCATTGTGAAGGGAAGCAGGCTGAAGGCAGGGTGTAGCATCTTTCTATGGGTAACATTGAACTTTTAAAAGGCAGGTTGGTATCATGTCTCTTCAGCTGAAAAGCTGTGATAAATCCCCTCCTAGGGTCTTTCCCAGTCTGGCTTATTTCCTTCAAGGGGGTTGGTTTCTAGCTCCATTCATTTCTCCACAAATGTTACAACTTCCTTTTTCTTTATGTCCGGAAAAAAAAAATCCCATTGTGTATACTTACCAGTTCTGTTATTTTTGAACGTGAGCCATATATGGGGAAAAGTCTTCATGGTGAGTCCAAAGGCTTATATCAATATCTTATCAATGCTGTAAGGTTACCGCAGTCTTGATAGATTAACCAACACATGTGGATTGTTTTACAGCTACACGAGTCTTGTGTCTGACAGATCTCATTGGACCTGTTTCTAGCAGGGGCGGGCCCCTGGGTGAAGCATGCGGAGCCAGCATAATTGTAAGGTAGCTACCAGCCTTGTTCCAGATGCAGCTGCCTCCGTGGGCTCCCAAGCTGCAGTTTACTCTCGAGCTGTGCTGCCGTGGCACCTCCCAGCTGGGATTAGTTACAGGGGTGAAGAACTGGGCAAACATTCCTCTCCTTCCCCAGAGACAGACAGCTGAGTCTCCGAGGGCAGCTTCAAGGGCTTGAGTCAATACTGCAAAGGAGGAGGCTAGAGACAAGAGAAGGAGTGGATGACTGGACAGACTGGAATCAGAGGGCTCCAGAGGGCTGCGGTTCAGTCAACTGAAGGCACAGGCTGCTGCATCTAACCCAGTCGTCTGAGGTCCAAACGTTGGACTGCCCAAGGAGAGGGCGGAGGAAACTGGATACTGAACCTGTTTTTGTAGGTAGGAGCCAGATCGTCTATGACAGGTGTCACAAAGCTGGTTTGGAGGATGGGGCTGTGTGATAATTAGGCTGTGGGCTCCTCTTGTCCCCTTTGAACCAGACAGAGTTGTAATCTTTAGAAAAGACTTGAGGCTCCTCAACCCACAGCTACCTCTGACATACAACCAAGGGAGAGGTGGCTGCTGGTTCCTAAACACTGGGGCAGTTGCTCCGTAGCCACTCTTCCTCTTACACCTGATATCCCCACCCACATTCATGCACACACGCATGCACCCACATGCACGTATGAGCGTAAGCATGCACACATGTGTGCAAGCACATACCAGGAGACCAGATGTGGACTGAAGGCCAAGCATGGCAGTATGAGTTGTTGAATGCAAAGACTCTAGAGCAGTGGTTCTAAGCTTCCTAATGCTGCTACCCTTTCATACAATTCTTTATGTTGTGGTGATCCCAACTATAAAATTATTCCCATTGCTACTTTACAACTGTAATTTTGCTAGTGTTGTGAATAGTGATATGAACATCTGTGTTTTCCGACAGTCTTAGGTGACCCCTGTGAAAAGGTCATTTGACTCCAAAGTGATCACAACCCACAGATTGAGAAACATGGTACTAGCTCCAGAGAACCCAGACTTTTTTTTTTTTTTCTTTTTCTTTTTTTTTGAGACAGGATTTCTCTGTATAGCCCTGGCTGTCCTGGAGCTCACTTTGTAGACCAGGCTGGCCTCGAACTCAGAAATCCGCCTGCCTCTGCTTCCCAAGTGCTGGGATTAAAGGAGAACCCAGACTTAAACTTCAGGTTTTTTTCCATTTTCTGTTTGCACGATCTTGGAAACACTAGTTAACCTGTCTCCTTGTGACTAAGAATGCCACCTTCATTACTTCACAGGGGTTAGTGTCTGTAGACACAGATGTATGCTTCCCTGTCTTTAAGAACTATACTGGTTACCTTTTTTTTTTTTTTTT
>JADRCC010573503.1:0-12346 GCA_019843855.1 Hylomyscus alleni | reverse complement strand
TGTATTCCTGTCCACCTGCTGTTGCCTCCCTGGTGAGGACAAAGGCATGACACCCAGCTCTGAAGGTGCGTGTTGAGATGGTTAGTTTTAAATATCAATTAGAGGCAACACAGAATCATTTGAGAAAGGTATATAATGAAGGATTATCTAGATCATATTGGTTATCAATTAAATGATTGTCTCATTTAACTTAGTCCATATGGGGAACGTGTGGCAGCAGCCTTTTTGAGTGTGGGTCAATAGACTGTCTAAGAGTAGATAAACTAAGGTAAGCACTAGGCATGCGTGCCTTAATTCTCGGTCTGCTCTTGACTGCGGATTTAGGATTTATTTATTTTTTATGTATACGCATGCTCCTGCATGTTCTTATGTGCATACAGGTGCCTGCAGAGGCCAGAAGAAGGCACAGGACTCCCTGGAGCTGAAGTTACAGCAGTTACGAGATACCATGTGGATGCTGGGAATAGAACCCCGGTCCTCTGCAAGAGCAGCAAGTTCTTTTGTTCACTGAGCTGTCTTTCCAGCCCCTCAGTTCCTACTGTCTAGGTGAATTTACCTTGTTGAATTCTCACAGAGTAAAGACAAGTCTCTCTCATGTCTTACACCATAACACTGATTGCAGTATTGAGTCTCCACTCTCAAGATCTCTTTGCTTCCCAGAGGGACCCCCACCTAAATACTAAATACTATCACACTGAGAACTTGGACTTTAACTACATGAATTATGAAGGGCACAGACCTTTAGTTCATGCTCAGGTTTATTAAAAAATATATAATTAAGTAAATGCTGAGCCCAGTGTGGCCCTAGTGAGGACATAATTCCTCCCCCCTGTGACAGGGACCTGGTGTGACTCACCACGAGTCTTGCTGGTGCTGTGGATGTAAGGCTTGTTTGGGTAATAATGTACATATTTTTTGGACCCACTAGCAGTGGGGGCTCCTTTCCTTCTGAGGAATGTCCTCCCTGTTAACATTAATGACTTCCCGATAATTGTGAACAGCAGGAGTCTAAGAGTCACAGGCATGGCTAATGTCTTAGCAAAATGGTAAACACTGGGACTTTCAGGACAGCCCTTAAGGCTGTGGGAAAGAGCTCTAAATACATGAGTTCGAAAATATATAATTTCTGAACTATGCAAAAAATAAGGATTAAATATTAATTATATACGGGGCTTCATGAATCTAGAGGAACAAAAGCAGCTGCCTGTGAGCCAACTTGTTAGAAAGACACTAAGGAAGGAGATAAAGAGATTTAGGGAGTGGAGATCATAGGAGATCCCACCCAGCTAATTTTTGTTTATGCAAAGACAGATGGTTCTCCGAGTTCAGGATCAGCCTAGGACAGAGCAAAGTTAGGTTTAGGCATGGTGGAAATGGTAATTTCTGTGCAAGGTCTCAGCCAACTACTTTATCTTCTGTGCTTAACAAAGGCAGACAGATCTCTGAATTCTTTTGCAACATTAAAAAAAATGTATGCTTACTATGAAATCAAATCAAAGGGCTTGGGTCACAGGATCATAAGATAATCAAAAGGAAATCTGGAGTAAATGATTGGATTGATATGTAAAATAAAAGACTAGGAGCCGGGTGTGGTGGCACACGCCTTTAATCCCAGCACTTGGGAGGCAGAGGCAGGTGGATTTCTGAGTTCGAGGCCAGCCTGGTAGAGTCCAGGACAGCCAGGGCTATACAGAGAAACCATGTCTCGAAAAAACAACAACAACAACAAAAAACAAAAAACAAAAAAAACAAAAAACAAAAAACAAAAAACTAGGCCTGTGTTCTGCAGGAGAAAAGCTATGCAGAGAATTTTTTTTAGGATAAAAAAATAACTGCCATAAACAAGCAGGACATGAACAGAGAGATCTCTTTGAATAGCAAGCAAGCAGAATATAGACAGAGAGATCTCCAGAGAGAAAGCAGAATGCAGAGAGAAGCAGACTGAAAAGCTGTATCAAGCAGAACACAGGTCGTCAGCTTGGACCCACAATTTGATTTCTAGTCATTCTTTTTGCTGTTCCCAGACCCCCTTTCTCTCAGAACTCCTCTCCAAGCTGAGGCTGGTTCTTGGCAAGTAAAGAAGATATTCAGTGATTACCGATCTTGCCAGATTTACATTTGTAAATGCACTCTAACATCATGTATTACATGAATAACACAGTGACTTTTCCAATTTAAAGTTCAACTTTTCCTTAATTCATCCTTAACAGCTATGTCTTTGTCCTCACTTCCTTAGTTTCATGGTCCAGCTGCCTCAGGCAGGATCGTGTTCAGTTCTAAGTCACCAGGAATGATATTGCACAAGAAATTTAATTCAAACCTCGTTGTGATGTCAAGGGTGTAACTCTTTCTAGTGTCACTCTGAAAACTGAAAGCTATTGACAATAACACCCAATATTTTGTATGGATGGGAGTAATAAATAAATATATCCTATGCACCTGCTCTCTTTAAACCCCATTTACTGCAGCAGGTAAGCCCTAGCGTGATCTCAAGTCAGAGCTGTGATTGTACATATAGGCATGCCTCTGCAATTTGACTTAATTCTGAGTGATTGGCAGAACACTTAGCAGTCTGTGAGACAGTCTGAAAACACTCAGCAACCAAGAAAATTAGCAATTCAGGGGTTTGGGGGTAAAACTCTCCCTTTCCTCTTTCGACATCAAGGACATCCACGTGGATTCCCTCTCACACCCAGCTTGCTTGCCTAGGCAGCAAGGCACCAAAAGCACATGCTGCACCGAAATCAAAGTATCAAGCATGCTAGAAAATTGTTACATACTGAGAGACAAAGAAGAAAGAACTAAAGAGGTACAGTCTAGAGACTGGGAGTCTGTTTTGTCAGATCTTAAGTCTGTTTTTGAAATCCAGTTGCTCTGAGTATCTTTCCCCATCCTTTTTCCCTATTGTGACATCTATCAATCATTGATGGTAAGGCATGTTTCTCAGAAGAAGCAAAAGGATGGATCTTGTTTCTTGTCCCACACTGCTGGTCTGTCTTTTTACCGGGGGAGTTGAGAATGTTAACATTCAGAGCTGTGATTAAAGGCGTGTGCTAATTCGCGCCGTACTGTGGACTGTGTGACGTTTTCCTCAGATCTCTTGATTACCTGACCTTGCATTGGTTACTTGTTCCCTGTGACCTCGAGGCTGTGTTTATCCTCCCCCAGATTGAAGTATTCCTTAGCTGTCATCTGTAGAGCTGGTGTAGTGGAAATAAGTGCCTGGTTCCTCTAGAAAGTTTTTACTTCCCTCTTAATGTTAATGGCTTTTTAGGGTATGGTACCCCAGGTGGACAGGTGATCTTTTACACATTTTCTGTTCCTTTTGTTTGTAAAAGTTCCTGTTTAAAAAAATGCAGTGTTATTCTGATGGGCCTGCCTTTTCTTAGGGGTTTACTTAACTCTTTTCTCTTGAAGATCTCAATGTGCTTTCTTTACCCCCTTACTGGTAGGCACCAGGAGTAGAGTAGATGGGGAATCGTGAGCTCTGAGCTTTGGGGCCCCTTACCTTTCTGTGGCACAAGCCAGGGAAGCCTGGTAAGGGTGTAACCTAGAGATCTGAATTCAAGCCCTTTGCCAACCCAGTACCAGGGCATTGTGATTAGACTTTTCTGGTCTTTGGGGGCTTGTATATTCCACCTATAAACAGGGAGCTGAACTGAATAAATTCTAAAGTTCTTTGCTAATTGAATGGGTAATTACTTAGAATTTGTTTTTGTAAGTATTTAACAGTGCTAATTCCTTTAAATTCTACAGATCAGTGTAGCATGTAATCATGGACATGGCTCCTTTCTCCCACTTCTTCTTTCCATTTGGCTAGAATGTTAACATTTATGTTTACCTGTGACTATAACTTTAGTGTTCCTACAAACTCAGCTAAGCTTGTTGGCTCCAAGGTCATGCAGCCTGGTAGTGTTTCCCAGCATCCCTCAGCACTTTCTCATTCACCTGCTTCATGGTAGGCTGAGAAGAGTGAATTTACTGATGCATTCCTTGCCCTCCTTCCCTACTGTGTAAAATGAGCAGAACATTTTCATTTTCAACACCAGCAGTGAACATGTCCCACTGCCATGACACAGAAGGGCACGCACTTAAAGACAATACATTTATTTAGTGGGTAAGGACGTCTTTTCACTAGAAACAGAATGAACAATCATCTGCAGAGCTTTAAATAGCAAACATCTGTTTTTCCCAATGTATTCCCAACACCCCGAACCTCTTGATTAGTTGTTCTCTAAGATCTGTTTCTGAAAGACATAATGAGGTGGTTTAAGGATGAGTTGTAAACCATCTTCAAAATAAACTGAAGAAAAATGTTTCTGCTCTGGGTAAGGCTGGTTTAATCCAGATCTGCAGGCTCCCACCACACAGTCAGGTCATAGCTCTTTCATCAGTTTGCTCTACATCAACAGTTCCATTAACTAAGGCAAGCAAAGCATGCTGTAAGTAAGTAGCACAGATTCTGAGGCAGTGCCATGCATGGGCTGCCAGGGCAATGCTGTCCACGGTGCTACCAAAGGGTGTTTGCTCGACCAAGCCAGACATGGCATTGTGAGAAGTAATAAAGTGAAGCACCTCTGTGAGTGGGACACAAATTTAGACATACATCAGAGGGTAGATATTTATATGGGCTGATGACATGGCTCTGCGGTTAAAGCCCTTGACTGGCAGGCATCAAGACCCATACTCAGATCCCCATACCTACATAAAGGCCTGGTGGGCATGGCAACCTATCTGCAATTCTAGACTCAGAAGGCAGAGACCCATGCCCAAAACAAACTACTAGCAAGACTAGATGTATTGATGAGCTGCTGGTTTGATTGAGAGACCCTGCCTCAATGAATAAGATGGATGAACAATGGGGGATGATTCCAGACATCAACCTTACGTCTCTCCATACACATGTACCTACATGCATGTGTGCATGCCCCACCCATGCGCATGCACACGTGCACACACACATACAAACACACACACATACAAACACACACACACACACACACACACACATACACACACACACACACACATTCCAGCTGACCGTATTCCTTCCAGAGCTGGAGACTTACACACACCCTCACCAGGAAACTATTTAATTGGCATTTCACACCAACACAGCTCCAGCAGGGGTCTTTATTTCTGCAAGAGCAACTCCATTGAGGAGCCATCTTTCCATATGAGGCAAAGGTGCCATCACCTGCCTCCTGTTTCTCTCAAACCTCACTATTCTTAACATTTTACTACTTCTTGCTTCTTGGGGCTAACCCTGGTGCAGCAAAGCAGCTCAGGTCATGGAAGCAGGGGCTGTGGTTTCTCATATCAAAGTGAACAAGGAAATGGAAGAACTAGGTAGTGGGGTGGAGCATTTCATGACCATGCCTTCTAACCAATGTCTCTAGCCATGTCCCCATCTTCTGAAGGTTGCACAGCACTACCAATTGAGGAACAATATCGAAGTCATAAGTACCTACTATCAGCCATCACACTGTAACATATGAAGGAACCATGCACATAATAGCTGCTCAATAAATCTCTGAAAACTAACCTTATGAACCAAAGCTACAAGAGACCCCCACTGAAGGGGGCCTTTTCTCACTGTACCCAGCTTCTCTCCCCTCACTGAACTGCAGTCCCTTGTTGGGCGCCAGTCCCTTCTATTATGTGTAAACTCCTTCAGAACAAAGGAGACTCACTACTATGCTACCATCACCTGACATAATTCTTAATGTAGAATAAATTCATATTAGTGAGTATTAAAGGGAAGAAATATGGATGAGAAGGAAGACAGGGAACACAGAACATGTGGATAAACACAAATATAAAACTCAAAGAGACGGGAAATGACCACAGACATCGCTCACATCTCAGACAAAACTGTCACCACACACCAGTGAGACCTGTTTACATCAGAGGGCTTTAAAAGTCCCCGCTGAGTGTTTGTGCTTGAACTACCCAAATCTCATCATCACTGGGGACCTTTGGTTTGATCTGAGCATTCAGATATGTAAGCAGGAAATGAGTGCCTGGACTCTGGGTATCTGCATGCCCAGCATGATGGGACACATTTCAGACTATGTTCTAACTCGGAGCCTTTGATGAAGTGTACATGAGGCCTGGGCACTGTGGCTCTGTGTTACAAGGCAGGTCAGATTTATAGGTCCTGGCAAAAAAAAAAAAAAAACCTTCAACTTATTTAGTTTATCTCATTCTTTTCATGTCAAGGTAAAAATCATTACAATGTTGTGAACATTTGCTTGATCTGTGAGTCGAGTCTGGAAAAATAAAGTTCAAATTGTGTCAAGCCAAGCTGACCCACAGCAGGGTGAGCTGCCCGTGCCACCTTGGGGAGGACACACATGACTTGACTTGGGCTTTGTGCTACTGCAGGGAAGAATATATCTCGTGAATGAGGATGCATATTAATAAAGTACAGACATTCTGGGGACAAGGGAACGTGGACAGTAATTTTCAAAGGAAGAGATACAAATAGACAATGATCCGTGCAAATAATTAGGAAAATACAGATCTTCTTTCACACCTGTCAGAAGGCTATTATAAAAAAGACAGAAAATAACAAGTGTTGAGGAGAATGTGTGGGAAAAGGAGCCCTTGACTTCTGTTGATAAAGATGTAAATTGATACAGGCGTTATGGAGGACTGAGTGGAAATTGCTGGGGGATTAAAAACCGAATGATTATGTTATCTACAGATCTAAATTCTGAGTATCCACCCACATATGAGAACCAGTACATGGACGAAATGTCTACCCTCCATGTTCACAGTGGCAACACTCACCAAAGCCACCTTATGCAGTCTAAGTGATGCCAACAGACGAACGAACGGATAAATGAAATGTGATGTATGCACGCAGTGCAATATTGGTCAGCCATGCAAAGAAGAAAGGTCGGCTATCTGCTATATACGGCATGAGTAGATCAGAGAACATCATCTTAAGTAATCTGAGCCAAGCACAAAGGCAGACTTCATGTCTGCTCATCTATGTGCAGAGTCGAAGCGATCAAATTAAGGGAAGCATTACACGGAATAGTGGGAACCAAGGCTCTGGTGTCAGGGAGGATGTGGACAGTGATCAAGGGGCATAAGCTTCAGACAGGAAGAATGTGCGAGTTCTCTTAGATCTAGTGCAGACTGATACATACAATAACAAGCATGCTCAGAGTCAACTTCAAATCTCATCACTACAAAAAAAAAGTTAAACTGTCGTACTAGCTAGTTGACATGTTAACTAGCTTAATTTATTCTTCATTGTATTCATAATTCATAACATCTTTTTTATATTTTATAAATGAATGCAATTATAAGTGTCAGCTCATAATGACTTTACAAAGAATCTCGGTATTTTTAAGAGCAGCGGGAGAACACCACCATTCTTTATGAACAGAACACCTTCCAATGAGTGTTCTCTCTAACCAATAGCACATCCAGCGACATGAAAACCACCACCCAAAACAGCACACACAGCTAGCCCTCCTCACAACTAAGGACCGAACAGACCTGAGTCCTCCAAGGGAAATTCCTAGCCAACACAGGTTGTAGAAGACAAGGTAGCATATATCTACAAAGCAGCAAAAAGCAGTAACAGCCAGTCTAGACTGAGCCCAAGTCTAAGAGCTACAACATGGCTGCAGAACCAAATGTGGGGACAGTATGCTGGGCCAGCGTCAGGAGGGCTGATCCTGCACAAGACTATTAAATAGCAAAGCATATGCCTTCATGTGAGGGGCTTCTCTAAAGCTTGGGAACATGGAAATTAGCCTTGCTAGACACCTATGATCCCAGCCCTCAAGAAGTGAAGGCAGGACGATTGCTGTGCATTTGAGATTAACTTGACTGTAAAGATTATATGGTAAAATCTAGGCCAGCCTGCGCCATTGTGTGAGATGTTACCTCAAATGAACGAAACCCACCAAAATTAAACTTCTGAGAACTTGATTATGATTGAACACATGAGGATGACAGTCACCACAGGCACTGTGAGCCAATGAGCACAGCGAATCGAACTTAATTAACTGTTAAAACTCTTATCTGGTAGGTACCTAGCATGTGCCATGAATCGAACATAAATAACTGTTAAAACTCTTATCAATCTACCTAGCATGTGTTGGTAGATTGATGTGAGTAAAGGAGAAACATAAGGTTACACTGCCCCACTGCCCACTGTCCACACTACACAGTCCCACGGACATAAGAGGCAGAGGAAGATCCTCCTGACACAGGCGTCAAGAGCCTGAAGTTTTAGACATTCTGTTGCCTAGTCAAGGGCAACATGAACAGCAAGTCAGCTCAGCAATGGAATCTTTCACTGTCGGTGACATCACCACTCTATTTTATGTATCAGTCTCCTTATCAGTGACGTGATCACCGAATGACGTCACTCCTTATCAGCCTGTGAGTGGAGGTCATCACCCCCAGCTAGCAGCATCACAGGGTAAGGGCACAAGTGGCTTGGCTCAACAGTAAGCTTATTAAAGGGTTACAGAAAAGTAGGTGGGAAGGGGGGGAGGGAGGGAGGGAGGGAGGAGGAGAGAAGAGGATAGCAGAGTATATATGGACATGTTCTGTCAAGATTGGGTAGGGATTTAAATGTCAAACCAAGGCTGTGGAAATCACTGGTGAATTTGGGGTGAGGAAAGTAACACAGTCAAAGCTTCTCTCCCTTGTTCCCTCCCCCCTCCCTCCCTCCTTGGCCCTCACACACAAGCCTAAGAGAAGCTCATGGAGCAGCTGGGGAGCCACCAGGAAATACTGGTGATATGAGGCACAGTATTACACACGCTCCCATTCCAGGAGGACCCTGCCAAGGCTTTCACAGGTGAGCCAAGAATGTCACCTAAGGGAGATAAGGAGATTTGCAGTGGACGTTAATATTCTTCCACAGATTTCCCTGCACTTTGAAAGTTTAGTGAAAAGAAACTGGCAATGTCCATAGAGCTTCAAACATAGATTTAGATTTCTTTCTACCTATCTGGTAGGTACCTAAACATGACCAGGCTTCCCCGGATCAGCACTTCAATGCCCAAGTGCAGGAGCCACTGCCTCCTGCTACCCCAGCCTCCCCATCAGGTACAGGAGCCACTGCCTCCTGCTACCCCAGCCTCCCCATCAGGTGCAGGAGCCGCTGCCTCCTGCTACCCCAGCCTCCCCATCAGGTGCTTCCACACCTCAGACACTGCCTTGCCAGCCTCTCCTGCACACAGAGCCTGAGTCCAAAGCCAGGTAGATTCTCACCTATGTATTAATCTTAGCTCTCTTCTCCCTCAGGTTTTAATAATTTGTTAGCTGGGTCATGGAAGTGGCTTTCTAAATGGCCCATTGTGTTTTCTCACCCTCCATCATTTTGAATCCAGGATGGCAGTTCATTCCACTGTCCAACAAATGGATGTCATATCTCAAGAGACTTTTCCAGAGAACAAAAGCGTCAAGGCCCTTGCTTACCCCAGCCTGATGGTCTTGACAACGCAGTCATGATATAATCAAGAAAAAGAAGTTTTCAGAGGTGGTAGATATTATAAGGTAAATACAACTAGTGTGTCAGAGAGTGGTCTGGAAGTGGGGCTGTCATGAGGGGCTGTGGGGCAGATCACTGTTGAGTTCAAAGCTGGATGACAAGAAGTGATCCACTGCTGTCTGGGAGCAAAGCATTTCAGCCGAAAACTAACAGGATGACGTCACCCAGTGAACAGGAACACAGGTTTGGAACATTTCCAACGGAGGGGGGAGGGGGCGAGGGAAGGAAGAAGGCAGGGGAAGAAAGGCAGGAAGGGGGAAGGGCCAGCCCTGTGGCTCACCTACTGTGGGGAACAATCAAGGAGCAGAAAAGGAGATGCCTAGAGAGGCTGATAAGGTGACAGAAGCTGACTGGTGTGACATCAGGAAGCCCAGGGCAAGAAGGTTCTCTGGAGAAGAGAGAGGTCAGCTTGTCTGTTGCTGCTGCTGCAGGACTGTATGACAGTAGGCATTGTTCACTGAGCTCAGCAAGACAGAAGTCACTAGGGGCTCTCCCGAGATGGAGAGATGGAGATGACTCTGAGGGAGTGTGAGCAGATAAAGAAGCAGCAGCAGAGCCCTAAGGAGCATGCCCGTCTATGAGGCTCCTCGGAGTCCCAGTAACCTGGTATTGGCCGCGTGTGTGCGTGCGTGCGTGCGTGCGTGCGTGTGTAGGCCAGGGGTTGATGCATTCCTCAGTGTTCTCTACCTCAGTTTTTGTGACAGCTCTCTCACTACATGTGAAACCCACCAAAATTCAGCATGACTGACCTGCCCTCTAGCCCTAGGGTCCCTGTCTATCTCTGTTCCTCAGTGCTGGGATTATAGCAGTACCCTGACTCACCAGCTACCAGACCTGGGTGCTGCTTGTACCATAAGCACTTTACTGACTGAACCATCTCCTCTGCCCAAATGCTTGCCCCTTCCTCTAGGATACACGAGTTTTTACCGTGTGGCTCTTGGCAGCTCTATAAAGTGATCTTCTCACATCCTCCAGCTTCCCCACCTCCGTGGGAACTTGTGATAACTGTAACATAAGTCACTTCCGCTATACACCTCACCCTCTCTGGGTCTCTAGGATGGTCCTTAGATGAAGTACATCTAAGTATTGTCCACTGAAATATCCCATTCCCCAGCACCAACACACCCAATAGGGCCAATACCAACAGACAGCCCTTGGATCATATCCAGGAGGCTTGTGACAGTTAACTGTAGTGTCAACTGGTCTAGATTTAGATCACTGTAGAAATAAATCCCTGGACATAAGGCATTTTATACATTATATTAACTGTGGAGGAGACCCACCGTAGAGGCAATGCCATCATGGCTGAGGTTCTAGACTGAGGAATTAGGAGAAATCTAGGTGCTCGCACCTCTGCTTCCTTATTGGAGGCGCTGTCAGGCCACCCCAAGCTGCTGCCACCCCAGTTTCCCTGCCAGAGGAGACTGTGGGATGACACAATCTCTCCTTCCCCTGGTTTCTACCATTGGGCTTTTAGCCTCAGCAATAAGGCAGGTAACTAATCCAGCTGTGCACCCGCAAGCAGTAAGGTGACCGCCACGGAGAGGGCAGGGCGGCTGTGCAGAGGGCTGCCAAGGCTCTAAAGTAAAAACCTGACTGATAGGTAATCAATTTTTCAACAGGCTCTGGAGTCAACTAAGCAACAGACCTTTGGGAATGTCATAAGGTTTTCCTAGAAAGGTTGCTCTGAAGGTGGAAGACCCTGTCTGTAGTCAGGGGCACTTTCCAGCAAGTGGCTCAGGAGTGGCCAGTGTCTGACTGTTTTCACTCCTTGCTGGGTGACTGATTGCCCAGGAGCCCTCTAACCCTTCCATGTCAGACTGAGAGTGATGGGGCAGCCAGCTTCGGTGGGCCTGCCGATCTGCTCATGGGTTCTCAGGCTCTCTCCACCATGCAGAGAGCCACTGTTAAACTACCTGGTCACACATGTAAGCCAATCTAAATCCCCCTTTAAAATCTACATGCACCCTACTGGTTCTGTTCCTCCGGAGAACTGCCAGTTACATCGTGTCTCCTCAGGTCTGTAGAATAAAACAGCGAGCTGCAGAACTGACTTGCTGGTGCTCACTTCCCAGCATTCCCTTCTGCCCGTCAGCCCTGCTACTCACTCATCCCACTCCTCACATGGCATGCAGGGTCCTGCTCTCACACAGCCATTTCCAGGGTCCTGCTCTCACACAGCCATTTCCAGGGTCCTGCTCTCACACAGCCACTTCCAGGGTCCTGCTCACACATAGTCATTTCTAGGCCAGGTATTCTCAAGTCTCTGACTTGAAGCCATGCTAGTGACCCTTCTTGCCACATCAAGGACCAGCTGGCAGGTTGCCTCTGCTCGGAAGCTTTGTGCTCTCCTCAACTTCCAGAGACCTGTGGACTCCACCAACTGCAGCTAGGAGTACCCACCCGTGGAGAAGCCACACTGACACCAGACTCATCAGTTCAGCCACAGAGGAACCAGATGTTCAGGACAATGATTCGCTTTCGCCTCCTTCATTCCCTTGTACATTGTGACTTTAAAAAAAGACTTGTCAACAAATAACACAGGATAACTGTAGGCCTTCACTTAAACTATGCTCCAGATCAAAACTGACTGTGGCCTCTTCCCAGACAATTTTACATTTGTGGTTTGTTTTTCAGGGACTCTGGGCTTTTCCTACTGTGACTTTTCCTTGTGTTTTCTACACAGGGATTAACTCTGCCTTTGGATATTTAAGTCCCTTTGACAGGAACAAGAAGGATAGGAATAATTTCAATTTAGACAAAAACCTGAGACCTGTATAAATTAGAAGGACAGTATTGTGAGGATAATTTGAGAAA
>JADRCC010573502.1:0-11105 GCA_019843855.1 Hylomyscus alleni | reverse complement strand
TTTTGGGCATCTAAAGCACCCTATTAACAGGGAAGTCACTTGGAGATAGGGTTTAGTCTAGTTGGATACAGTCAGGTTCCAGGAGCCTCTGTCGGCTTGTTACTCAAACTGGGATTGAGCCAAGGGCAGAGAATAGTTCCACGTTCAGAAAGAGATGGAACTCTGTCACGAACACCACAGAGAACAGGGATGAGAGTGCCGTGATTTGAGGTGTAAACTGGTTTAGTATGCAGGTGGTGGGATGAGGAGGTGCTTTCAGTCATAATCAGATAACCATAATTGGAGAGCTGCCCTACCGGAAGAGATACCTGCCCTTTTTGGTCAGTGTAGAAAGTCAAGAGGCATGACAGGGTCCACCTGTCTGGACTGATGGAGCTTCAAGACTCAAGAAAAAAGATGACAGAACAAAGCCATAGTCCAGGGATCAAGAACTTATATAATAAAATTGGAAAAGAATAAAAAAAAAAAAATCTGTTTTGGAAAGACAGCCAAAGTAGCGCTTTGCAGAGCTAGCTGTGTGGTCCTTAAAGCACACCAATTCTCAAGACCCAAGCTGAGCAGCCCCTCCACACTGACCATCCCAGAGCCTGGTTGCTACGCCTTCTGTACTTCCCTCAACTCCTATAGCCAGAGCTTTATTTTTTTTTTTTCCCCCCCCCCCTTTTTTTTTTGAGAAAGGAATTTAAAGGCAAGGAGTACCAGAAACAAATATCACATGGTTGTAAACCCATGTGTAGAAATGGCCAGGTATGAAGAACACACCAATGGCTTGTCCAGCGGTCCTGATTAAGTGTCTACTATGTGCTAGGCATTTGGCCCTAAGGCTGGGGGTGACTTGGCGACTGTTGAAGGAAGGCAGGGAAGGAACTACACTAAGACTTTAGGAGAGCTGAAAGAAGTTCTGGAGGGCAAGGCCATAGAAAACTTCTGGGAGCCTGTGTAAGACACCACAGGACATCAGGTGGTATAAGCATGTGGAAGTCATGAGTTTTCACATAGGGACAAGAGGCGATGACATCTGAGGGATAAAGGTCAGTGTGTCCTCCATGTATCACCTTGACATGGAAAACCACTCACACAGTCACCACAGTGATGACAAGGATCAAAGAGAAAATATCAGTTACTGAAAAAAATATTTATTTCCCATCATTTAATGCTTACCAGAGTCAGGGTTCACAGTATCCTCTCCATTTTATGGAGAAATGGAGGTTCAAGTTCACATGGCCATTGAGTGAGAGGCAAAACTTGAGCCCAAGGTCTTCTGACATCAGGTTCATGTTTGTTTATCATGCCTGCCCTGTCCTAGCACTGAGAGGCACCTACCTTCAAGGTGCCCCTACTCAGAACAATTTGCACAGTAGAATGCATTGCCTTTTATTTTCTAAAAGAAAGATTTAGCAGAGAGCCCAAGACAAAATGAAAAGGTGTGTGGGGGAACTAGTATATTGAGAATTTGATCTAAACTAATGGCAGGGTTGAAAGGAGACTGGAGAGACAACTCAGAAGTTAAGACAACCTGTTTCCCTGCCAGAGGATACCAGTTCAGTGCCTTGGCCTCATGCTGGGCAACTTACAACCACCTGGAACTCCAGCTCCAGTGGTTCTCACACTCTCCTTTGGTCTCCAAGGGCACCACCATATGCATATATGCAAATAAAAATTAATCTTTTCTTAAAAGGTTATATAGAAATTTGGTAAAAGAAAGATTTAATAATAATGTCTGGCTCCTTGGATGAACTTGAATCCTTCCCATATATCACCCAGAAATGTATATGAAAAATCCACACGTATATCTGGGGGTGCTAGGTGCCTTTCCTAGCATCCACGAAGTCCTGGGTATGCAGTAAAAACTCAGTGTTGTATTGCATGCCTGTAATCCCAGCGCACAAGAGGTAGAGGAAAGGATCAGGCATTTATGATAATCCTCAAATGTAACTTAAATTCAGGTCCAGCCTGGGCTATATGAGACCAAAACAGAACACCTAAGTGCAAAAATTCTAAGCAGGAGGAAGGATGAGAGAATGTCTTTGTGGACTTATAAAGTCTTCCTAAATTAGGTCCCTAAAGCCCAGACCCAAGAGAAAAATCATGTAGATGGATTTAAATAATGAACTTTAAGGGCTTATGCTCTACAGAAGACACGAAGGACACATTAAGCAAGAAGCAGCATAGTAGCAAAGAATTTCAAGCCGACAAAGGAGTTATAGCTAGCTATACGTGAGACTCCAAGCAACTGACAGCAGAGGTAGGAAATGCGACGGGAAAATGGCTAAGGGATATGGATAGGAAGCTTACAAAATGGGAGGTAAGAATGGTCCGTGAGTATCTAAAGTGATGCTTAAACCCATCACCAGTAATGGGAGACACAAAAACGGGGTCGGCCACGAGATTCCATATGCTAGTCCATGGACTGGGGAGATCTGCAACTGCCAACAGTAAGTACACAGAAGCCGTACAAATCAAGATCAGTTCTGGGTGTGAAGCAGAGAGAGACACCTGCATTCCACTTGTCACAAGGGGACAAATGAAAGGCTCTTCATGTCAGTACCGAGTCTTTGGGGTAGGGGTAGGACCTGGAGGTAACAAAGAATGGACAGACACAAAATGTGGTGGCGGCTTACTGTGTGACAGTCGTCAGACCTATTTGCCAATTGGTTTCAATATTTCCTCCTGTGAGATTCCTGATGGGGTTGCCATTCTAACACTTTGGGAAGGTGGGGATGGCCATGTGATTTATTTTAGACCCTTTTTGGACAGAAGGATTCAAAAATCATTATGTTATTTGCCTCTTTATGGGCAGAGACTGTATGGACAGTGAGTATCTTGCCACTTCCTCCTATCTCTATGGTGGTGGAGGCTCCAACAGCCCCCCTCTCTCAAACAGAGACCTTATTAAACCAAAGGACGGGCAGTATGGCCAAGCAACAAATCTACATGTTTAGGAATCTCTACAGTTGTTAGGAATATGGAGATGTTACTGCCTGTAACGTCACTGACCTTCACTGGCTCAACTATATAGTTTTTATAAATTGATAAATTAGTTATTCAGCCAATATCACAGGGGGGTCTTGGAAACAATAGAACATAGGTAAAAAGCTTCCTTATGTAGTGTCATTTCTAAAAACCAATAGCATAACATGTAAACCTGCATGTGTGCAAGTGTACACAGACATACCACATGGTTCATGAAGGTATACATGCTCATGGTATGCACTCTCTGATAAGTGGTTATTAGCCCAGAAGTTCAGAATACAGGAAGAAAAACCCACAAACCACCACAAGAAACTCAAGAAGAAGGAAGACCAAAATGTGGACATTTCATTCCTTCTTAAAAGGGGGAACAAAATACCCATGGAAGGAGTTGCAGAGACTAACTATGGAGCAGAGACTGAAGGAAGGGCACTCCAGTCTGATATAGCTGTCTTCTGAGAGGCTCTGACAGTACCTGACTAATACAGATGTAGAGGCTCACAGCCATTCATTGAACTGAGTACAGGGTCCCCAATGAAGGAGTTAGAGAAAGGACCTATGAAGCTGAAGGGTTTGCAGGCCCTTAGGATGAACAACAATTTGAACTAACTAGTACCTTCAGAGCTCCCAGGGACTCAACCACCAACCAAGGACTATACATGGTGGGACTGATTGTTCTGGCAGCATGTGTATAGTAGAGGATTGCAAAGTCGATCATCAATGGGAGGAGAGGCCCTTGGCCCTGTGAAGGTTCTGTGCCCCAGTGTAGGGGAATGCCAGGGCCAATAAGTGGGAGAAGCTGGGGTGGCAAGCATGGGGAGGGGAGAGGCAACAGGGGCTTGTTCTTGTTGTTTTTGTTTGTTTTTTGGAGGGGAAACTGGGAAATGAGACATCATATGACATGTAAATAAAGAAAATATCTAATTAAAAAAAGAACATGTATTAAAAGCTGTGAATGGGTAACAATAGTGTAGAGGAGATTACAGATGAAGAGAACATCACTGAAATTTAAAACGAGCAAGACAGTACTAATGGCGGTGAAGTGGCCATGAACTTACAACTGTGAGTAACTCAATTATCTGTTGCATCTGAGACCTGTAGAGAAAAGGAAAGAAGAAAAGTGCAGGGCACCTCTATCCCTTTGGATGTTAAACTCTTCATGTGAAGCAACCTGTGTAAGCATATAGCTCCCACTTCATCACCAGGTTGTCACTGATCCTAATAGGAGTTCACACCATGGCCTTCAGGTGTCCATACTTTAGCAAGAAAGGACAGATTATATCCACCATAGCTCCCAGAGGTCCCAGAGGTCCCTACTACACTGAGACATAAAGTTGCTTTTTAAAGAGAGAGTATGAAGTGGCCTGGAGGGATGGCACGATGGTTCAGAGCACTGGCTGTTCTTCCAGAAGATCCAGTTCAATTCCCTGCATCCACATGGCAGCTCATGACCATCCTGTAATTAGAATTCCAGGAGATTTGACACTCTCCGGCTTCTGCAGGCACTGTACACATGTGATGCATGGATATACATGTAGTCGAAACACCCATATATGATAAAATAAAAAATTAAGAGGGCGTATGACAGCAGGTAGGTGGAGGGGGGCAGGGATGCTGCATGGTGGAGCACTCTAGGCAGGTGACTCTGGTGGCCTGTGTCTCCACTGGGTCAGCCTGCTCAGATATGCATCACAGGAAGGGAGGTAGCCTCTCCGGGGAGTGTTCCTGGCAACCCTGATGCATTTGCTGTTTTCCCTGGGGGCCTGGGGCTCTGGAAGAAGCCAGCATGGAAATCTATTCCCCAGCTCCCTTACAGCCACAATATGGAAAACAAGAGTGTATGAGCCAAGGAAAGTTCATCAGGGGGCTCCCCACCACTCTGTTCACTTCTACATGGAAAGGTAGACCTGGGTTTGGATTTAGCCCCAAAATCCAAGGAGAAGCTGCACCATCAACTTTTTGGAGGCAGGAAGCAGGAATCATTTAACAGTATCTCTGTCACCTCCTCAGTTTATTTAATGATTAAAGTACTAATTGAATGAATTAATAACAAATTAATTTTCTTTTAATGGTCTCTATGTCCTCTACCACCTGGCGCTGGGTTAATTCTAAGAATGGGCTCTTGCTTGCCATGTCTAGCAACTGTATGAGCACTCAGTAGAAGCTTATAAATATTTTTATGGACTACTTACTTATCCAGAACTACTTACATGCATTCCCTTTCAGATACAACTCTCTAAGTACATTTATCTTATTTGCGGCAGCGCTCTTGAATGTAAATAAGGAATTTCAATGATCAAACCGGTGAACATTTGTACAAAGCTCTTTGATATTCCTGATTGAGATTAATCTTCATATCAGCTCCCTGTTACTATGCTCTTTATGTAGACAAGTAAGACAAACTACAAAAGCACACACCATCAACCCACAGATTTTTAGAATTTGAGCTAGTAACCATGGAAGGAACCATGGAGCCCACAGGCCACCAATGGGAGGTTCATGTGGTTCTGTATTCAGGGCAACGTCATTGCTGGATAATAGAGCCTTGGGTAAAAGGCTGTTGGGAAACAGGATGAACCTATGATTTCCAAGTGTCAATCAAATGATACTTAATAATTGCAATGAATTACAATGGTGAAATCTTGGAGTCATTGGCTCTAATCAAAAGATCCAAGTGAAAGTCTTCAATTTTGAGACTACCAGACATGAAACAATAACTTCCTGGTAGGCAGTGTCTTCAGGTGTTCCTGATATACATACTCCACTTTAACATCAGCTCAAGGAGGCCATTAGCTTAATACAGAATGTGAGACATTCCTTGACATATCTGGACTTCTTCCCCTCAAAACCAGTCAGCTACCAAAACATAAAAAGATGAGGGGCTGGCCTGGATTAAAAGAGACTAGAGAGCCTAGGAGAGCAAATGGGGTGCATTGGCTCTTAGATTCTCTAAAAAGAAGTACAAGTCAGTCATGTGACATGTGAAGAAAATCACGTAAGGACTCTAAAACAGCTGGAGGCATTAGTGAGCTTGTGCCTTTGGCCATCTTACTCTTAGGGCTCTGGTTGTAACAATAGTCTTGGAGTAAGAGTCATCATGTTCCTGTGAAATACAGCTGAGGCACTTGGATGAAGATGACAGAATGTATAGAAATACCTTAGCTTATTTTATGTGCTTGGATTTTTGCCTGTGTTTGTGTCTATGTACAACACACATGTCTGGTGCCCAAGGAGGCCAGAGGAGGGTGCTAGATATCCTACAACTGGAGCTGCAAACAGTTGTGAGCTGACATGTGGGTGCTAGGAATTGAATCTAGGTCCTCTAGAAGAGCAGCCAATGGAAGTTCTCTTAACCACTGGCTCACCTCTCCAGTCCCTCAAACTTACTTTTAAATTGTGCAGCAGGAAGAAAAATGTGGAGAGGATATGGAAAGTGAGGGAGAAGGAACATGCAAATGTTCCACATGGATGAGTTGAGATCAAGAGTATTCAAGGATTAGTGTGTGTAAGACAAGGCCCTCTTCCTTGCATGCCTGCCATTATGTCCCTACCCAAAAGTATAACTAGTAATTCAGATGAACAGGCTAATTTCCATATATATAGGTGTATGTATATCATATACCATCAACCCACAGATTTTAGAATTTGTCGACAGACTATAAAATTGTGTATTTTCCACCCTCACTTTCATTTTCATAATAAAACATATTTGCTAAATTTTCCAATTAGGAGCTGAAGAAAAGACCATCCTTTACTCTTAAAAGCTAGACTTTTACGCGTTTGGTTGCTAGTTAAGGGAAAGAGAGAGAAGGCAGCTCACAGCCCCCAGTGCTTCCTCCTCTTTGACTGCTCCCTAGCAGGCATGACTAATCAATCATCATACACATTTCTCCTTAGCTGCAGCATTTTTTACACCTTGAACGTGTACCCTATAGAGTTGTTTCCTGGTGTAAGGGTTTTTCCCTTTTCCTTTTTAAGAGACATTAGACAAAATGAAGAATGTTCACTTTTTAATTCCCAGGAGACTCATTATATCCACCAAATTTTACTTAGGATGCTTGACTTCTTGAGGTTCCTTATTTCCTCCCTTACTTACTCGTCCAATAAGCATTTGCTAGCTGCCTACTGGGTGCAGGTACCCTAGGTTGCTGAGTAATGAAAGGTATTAGCAAAAAGCTCAAAAGGGACACAAAGAAAGGAGAGGACAACCCAGGTGGCAGGGAAGGGGGAAGTTTCAAAAGAATGTGGCCTATTCTCAGAAGCCTCCAGACAGTGAGCACACCTTGAAAGGGACTCACAGCAGCTATGTGATGGTGTGTTCTCATGACGGGATATTCCTGTTCAGGCTCCCATGGACACCTGAGTTGGTTGTTACAGGTTCCCAGTGTGCAGCAGCTGTTGGCTGTCAGGCACCCAGCTGTGAGAAAGGTCAAGCCTTTTACTCTGTGATGTTTCCATTGCTTTGAGTGGCTGCTTATGGCAGACAGTGAGATAGGCCCATTATCGGCTGTGATTCATGCAGGGCCAAGCTAGGGTCACTCTCTCTCTCCTAATGCCAAAAATTCCATCCTGTCATGGAAATGGCAGTAAGGGGGGAGATGACATGGATGGTAGGACTGGGCAAGGAATTTGGCATTTAAAGAGCAACTATCTCTGTCCATGTTGGTGGGTATTTCCAATAGCTCATCCGGCCTGTAGAAACCTTGTGATGTGTGATTTTGAGAACAGTACCCAGCTCATAGCAGGCTCGAAATAAGCGTGAGCCATTGCTGCTGAAGTCTGGTGTCACCAAAATACAATATTTATCTTTATACTTCCCAGAAAACACAAAATCCCCTGGGGCTGGGGCTGGATCAAAGCCTGATACACTTATGAGCTTGGTGAAGAGAAAAATGTTTAAATTTTAGGTGATGGCTCTTTGTCCTGTTTTCTGTTTATATGATCTCTTCAGACCCTTAGAGTCGTCATACCCTTATGGTATGGATTGTTTTCTTATTTTTCAGACAGGCCAACAGAAGGCTTTGAGAACTTTCATCACTACCATCTCAGACCCCAGCAGGAATGACTATAGCTTAGGAACGCTTCATTTCGTACCAGGCTGGGCAGACATTTCATACCTACTGTGTTATTTTTATTATCATAGCAATCGTTGGACATGGGCCTTACCATGGCCATCTTCACCGTGAAGCCTTTGAACCTAAGAAAGTGGAGATAACTGGTACTAGGGTTTGGGTCTACTGTTAAAGGCTTGGACTCCAGGTCATGGCACTGGGTGGGGGGAGGTGGCAGACCTTCAGGGGGTCAGCAGAGTTCAAGGAAGTTAACTCACTGGGAGTGCTCCCTTGAAGGACATGCTGCGATTCTCCCCGCCTTCCTGGCTGCCATGGAAGAAGAAGCTTTGCTCTGCTGTATGACAGAGGCCCAGAGTGACACAGCCAGCTGACTATGGGCTGAAATTCTGCAACTATGAACCAAAATAACACCTTCTTACTTTAAGTCTATTTTGTCACAATGACAAAAAAAAAAATAACACACATTTAATAGGTGTGCCGGCTCTTGGATGCTAAGGCAAGTCCATTTGATTTTAAGCCCATGTTTAGATTTATGACCTGTTGCTTACCGTAGCATAACCCAATGTCTCAGCTAGGGTTTTGTTGCTATAAAGAAAGACCATGAACAAAGGAAGTTTCAGAGGAAAGGACTTACTCAGCTTATATTTCCATATCACTGTTTGTCACTGAAGGAAGTCAGGACAGAAACTCAAGCAAGGCAGGAGCTGATGCAGAAGCCACAGAGGGATGTTGCTTACTGCCTAGCTCCTCCTGAGTTGCTGAACCTTGCTTTCTTATAGAACCCAGGACCACTAGCCTAGGGGTGTCTCCACCCACAGTGGTCTGGACCTTCCCCCATCAATCACTAGTTAAGAAAATGCTCTGCAGGCTTGCCTACAGCCCGATCTTCGGGAGGCATTTTCTCAGTTGAGGCTTCCTCCTCTTTGATGACTCTAGCCTGTGTCAAGTTGACATAAAACCAGTTAGGACAACTGACCCCCGGTCTTTTAAGATTCAAACACTCAAAAGTTCAAAGTCTCTTTAAAATGTCCAATATATCTCTAAAAATCCAAAGTCTTTTAAAAAGTTCAAGCCTCTCAACTCTGGGCATCTGTAAAATCAAAATGAGTTAAATACTTTCATATTCCAAGAGGGAGAACCAGGCACCATCACTATCAAATCAAAATGAACCAAACTCCAACAGTATATATAACTAGCTCAGCATCCGATGCCTGGGTTCACTCGTGATCTGTGGATCCTCCAAAGGGTCTAAGCCACGTTTCCAGCTCTACCGTCTGCAACGCACACAGCTTGTTTTCTGGGCTCAGGCTGGCTCTATTCTACTGCTGCTGCTGTTCTTGCTGCTTGTGGTGGTTTGTATATGCTTGGCCAGGGAGTGGCACTATTTGGAGATGTGGCCTTGTTGGAGTAGGTGTGGCCTTGTTGGAGGAAGTGTGTCACTATGGGTGTGGGCTTTAAGCTTCCTAGCTGCCTGGAAGCCAGTCTTCTCCTAGAGGCCTTCAGATGAAGAAGATATAGAACTCTCAGCTCCTCCTGAATCGTGCCTCTTTGGATGCTGCCATGCTTCACGCCATGATGATAATGGACTGAACCTCAGAACCAGTAAGCCAGCCCCAATTAAATGTTGTCCTTATAAGAGTTGCCTTGGCCACGGTGTCTTTTCACAACCATAAAACCCTGAGATAGTGGTCATCTTATGGTACCAGCATCTCAAAATGCTGGGGTCTTCTGGTTCAACTGGGCTGCACTTTAACAATAGCCTCTCCCGGGCTCTTTTCATGGTGCCAAGTCTTGACTTCTCTTCATGACCCCTTCAATCCTGGGCCTTTAACTCTTACTGAGGGTACACCTTTACCAGTAGACTCTTCTGGCCAAGCCTCGGCTGCTCCCCATGAACCCTTCATCCCTTTTAAACCAATACAACCTGGGACACTCTTACACATGACCAGGTTTGGCTGCTAGCATGAGGTATAACCCTGGCTACCTCTGGAGTACAGCTTCTCAGATTTCACCTCAGTGATACTGGTCTCTTCTTAACCACTGCTGACTTCTCAGCTCCAGCAAGCCAGCATCAGTAAAGCAATGGTCTTACTACTGCTGGGCTGCTTTCTAGTTAATCACAGCTGATTGATTGATTGTTCAGCCCCAGCTGACCAGAACCACAGATTCTTACTTCAAAATATTAAACGGCCCAATTGAGGTTTACCTTCCTCTGAAACTTCACAAGCCAGGCCTCCACTGTCTACATTACTCTCAGCGTTATTCTGTAACCTTCCAAGTTCTCACAACAGCTCACCAAGCATTGAACACTCAATGGCCTTTCTAGCCTAAAGTCCTTCCACAGTCCTCCTAAAAATCACACAGTCAAGTCAGCCAAAGCGATGCCCCACTATTCTGGTACCAGTTTCCATCTCGGTTAGGGTAATCATCGCTGTGATGAAACACACCGTGACCAAAGCAAGTTGCAGGGGAAAAAGGAACTTATTCAGCTTACACTTCTACACTGTTCATCACTGAAGGAAGTTAGGACAGTAACTCAGACAAGGCAGGATCCTGGAGGCAGGAGCTGATACAGAGGCCACAGGAGGAGTGCTGCTTTTTTGTTTGCTCCCAATGGCTTGTTCAGCCTGCTTTCTTAAAGAACCCAGGGCCACCATCCAAGGGATGGAGCCACCCATGATGGGCTAGGCCCTTCTCCATCAGTAACTTAGAAAAAGTTCTTCAGTTTTGCCTGCAGCCTGATGTTATGGAATTTTTTTTTTTTTAATTGAGGATTCCCACTCTCTGATGAGTGGGAATTTTTTGTCAAGTTGGCATAAAACCAGCCAGCGCAGCCAGCTTACCCTATCCGTTGTTAGATTCTCAGGTGAGCTCTATGTCAAGGGGAGCTGTTATTTTCTCACTTTACAGACAGGAAAGAGAGTTAACTTTAACACAAGAGTTTGACAACTTGCCAAAGTCACAAAGCTCATAAAGGGTAGAACTAACTCTGAACTTGAATAAAGGACACCCCAGAAACCTTTAATTTAGCCAGTACTTAGGGTGTGTGTATGGGGGGGGGGG
>JADRCC010573500.1:0-15343 GCA_019843855.1 Hylomyscus alleni | reverse complement strand
TAGTCTTGTGAGATCTCCATCCTGCATGACGTGATCTGTCCTTGACCAAATGGCACTATGCAACACCTAACCGTATAAAGCACCAAGTATCATATTCTTAAACATTAAATAAAATGTAAAAGAATCACTTTACATGCCTGATAAGTGAAACTAAACTGTTCATAATAAATGAATTACAGTGTTTATGTGGAAAAAACACTAACACTCGTGGAGTTTTATGACGTATATTCTTGAATCCATTCAATGTTTCCAATGGCCATTATCCAAGACCTTTTAAACTGTTAACTCTACAGATAAATACCAAGTCTCGGAGGTCTGTGAATGGAGAGTTAACAATTACCCTGGCTGGATGGGGGGTGGGGCAGTGATATTCATTAATGTCTCTTTCCTAATCTCTTAGGTATTGTCATTAGAACAGTTCCCTAAAACTTCACAGGAATCTAGTTAAAAAAAACGTAAGAACCTCAGAGAGGGCATCGAGATTGCAGTAGCTCATAATGGGAGTTCAAGATAAAGAATAGCTTAAGTCTTCCATCTTCTGCTTCAGGACAGGGGAGAGAGCCTCATGGATAAGACAGAATACAAGCCGGTGATGAGGTAAAGGTTATTTGCACATCTGTTTACCAAAGGTACACGACAAACCTGTACTGGGAAGGTATTAGACACCGGGGAACTTAGTATCTCAAGAGTTCAACAGTCATTTTCACCACAACCCCCCCCAAAAAAAAAAAAAAAAAAAAAACCACACAACAGTGTTTAATAAGATCACAAAAGACTTCAATCTGAGACTGCAGGAGCTCTGTCTTTATATACCATCCTGCCTATATTATTCATGGTGATCACCCCGAGCTTCCTTGCTTGCCCATAGCAGACCTTAGCATGCTGCATAAAACAATATTTAGGGCTTTTCTGCCATCTTTTGGACTGAGACATGTTGGTTTTATTAAAGCAGCTTGGGTCTGCAGTCTTTCTTCACTATTATTACAGGTAGACTTGACAGCACAAGACACCCCCCCCCCTTTTTTTTTCTTTTTCCAGAGTTCTGCTGTGAAGGAAGCATTGTTAAATGAGGTCCATTTTACCTGCTGGGCAGTTGCACTCTGAAGGTGCCTCCCTGGCGGTTCTTATTTTAGCCATATGTTCGTAGGATTTCTGTAGGGAAAGCAGAGGGGTTGACACAGTATCAGTAGCACTGAGGAGAACTGGACTCTCCGGGGCTCTCTGGCTACATGCCTACTTCGCCAGCATCTGATAGCCTGCATAAGGAATATTTACATATGTACTTGGACTCTTGTCAAAAAGTAACAGAATCCAAGTCCTAAAATAAGACAATGACCACTGACATGGTAGTAGGATTGCAGGGTTTGGCTAACATCTTTCTCTGGTCCTCAATTACCACCACCCCCTCCTTCAACCCAAGCATAGACAGTCAGTGCAAATGCCAGGCAGTGATACACGGCAGGTCCAAAGACACTGGCCAAGAGTGCATGCGTGATTGTTAACTCTACACAGCCTCTCCATTGGAAGTAAATTTAAGAGAAAAAAAAAAAAAAAGCCCGACTTGAATTGAAACCAACCTTGAAGATAACTCTCAGCCTCAACGGCTCTACCTTCTTTATTACCTGCACTGCATCCTTTACCAAATATAAAACTTTTTTCAAAGTGTTTGAACATGAAAAAAGACTCGAAGAGTGGAATTTATGATTCTAAAGCTCTATAGGGTTGTTTCACTTGAAAGTGATTACCTTTTGTATATTAATAACACCTGTTTTCCTAACCTTTCCCAGGGAAGGAGATATGAGATCTTATATCAACAATGAATAGTCTCCGTTGAAGTGAGAGCTCACAAGAGATTCGAGAAAACTATGAAGAAATAAAATGTTCCTCCACACACTCCCGTTATGCAGGTCACCCGTCCCTCTTTTAGACCCCCATATATGTTTAACATGCAAGCACTATGGAAGACTAAGGGAAGATATCAGCTACAGACTTGGTACTAATCAATACCCAAGGTACTTAACTCCACGCTTGGCACACACAGTCAAGCCAACTATCCAGACAGTAAGGGTCGAAGCTAGCCCTGCACGCAGGGCTCACACCTGTGCAAAACAGTATTCACGTGCAAAATACCCAGCCTTTCACACCTGAGCCAAGAGACGCTCCACTTTCTCCTGAACCATTGCCTTCAGCTCATCCGTGGTGTCAGGCAGCGGATGGAAGGAAGGGGTCCCTTTAGCAGATTCAAGAGCAGCAATCCTCGCCTGGAGGTCGTTGGTTTTCACCCCGAGATACAAACAAAAAAACACAGCAACCAGTGACAGGAGGGTCGCCAGGGCGGTGCACGAGGGCAGGGTGCCCGCACAACGCTGTCCCAAGGGGCGCGGATCTTCTGATTCAGACTCTCGTCCCCCTCCTTTCCCTGTAAGCTTCTTCACCAACATTGTGGCGGGGTCGCTGGTCTCCGCTACGCCCTCCAACCTCTACCTCCTCCAATAATCTTAGAATGAGAAGAAGGGCGGGTTCCTCCAAAGTTCAGTCCCTATGGCTGCACAACTAGTTGGTAGAGTCGGAGCTCCCGGCTTGGAGATGGACCTGCGCGTGGCTCGGTGTCTGGATCAGCAGGCGTGGACCGACCGTCCTCCAGATTCCTTCTCCCCTTCCAGCTAGGAGTGAAAACACCCTCTGGCCGGGGACTGTGTAGCGTCGGGGGTCTGGGGGTCACAGCAGAAATGAAACCCACCAGGACAGTTCTTCTGACCCCCTCAAAATCCGACACCTCCTTAGTGGTCCCCCGCGCGGAGGCGCAGGGTCCGAGAGCCCCTCTCTAGGCTCCGAGAGCCCCTCTCTAAGCTCCGACCTGTTGAGTCTGCCTGCCTATCTCTACCTTTATCCCCCCCGCCGACCTGTCTCCCACCTGGATCAGTTCAAGGCCAAAAAGAAAAGGAAATGCAGAGACTCGGCGAGAGCGCGGCCCCCGTGGGTGGTAAAGGAATAGAGGAAAGAGGAGAACCGAGTGACCCAAGCAGCGATCGCGAACTGCGAGGCCCCAAAAGTAGCTCTGCAGACCCGCGTGTGCGAGCCTTAAATACCCCGGGATGCTCTCGGGTGAGACAGTGCGCGCGCGCGCCTGAAGCGCGGACCGCCCCCTCCCGCAGGAGCCTCCTTATTAGCATAATATATTCACCTTCGCCCAGCCCGCCTGAACCCACGGAGGGGCGGGAGCGCGGGTGGGAGAGGAGCCGGAGGTCTCTATTAGCATAATATATGCAAATAGCTACAGCAGTCACTGTGATTGGAGAGGAGCTTGGAGACCCTTCCCCCTCCCACCACCGAGTAACTTCAGCGTCCCCCTAAGGCCATCTCTCCGGCCTTAGCCAAGGGCCGAATCGAGGTCCGCTGTGCGGAGTGGCTTATACTGGCTTAGCCCAGCGCCCCCTCTCTATTTGGGTTAAAAAATGGAGAAATGGCCTCCTGAAGGGAAGAACGAAAGCAGAATGCTCCAGCTCTCCAGATCCTCGCTCAAAGGCCGCCGCAGGAGCTCCTCCATCTAGCCCTAGTGCGACGTTATCCCTCCTCCCTCAGTTCCTTCCCACATGCCCAGAGGCGAAGTGTCTGGCTGACGTCTGCAGGGTACCTTCCCCACTTCCCTTCCTTCCCACGCCTTGCAGCAGATTGTCCAACCGACTGGGGAAGTTTTTCTCGCCCCTCCCCCGTTTCCTCTCGTCTTGATGCTGTTTCCCCCAGCTCTGGGCTCCTACTCTGTACTAGGGTGCTAATGCGTTTTCCTGATTCGCTGTTTTGTGAGTGTTTGAGGCATACACATTTCTCAGGATTTAGGAAAGAGCTGAAGAATGAAGTCAATTTTTCCTCTTCCTTGACTCTCAGCTTGCTATTCCCTCTGGATCAAATTACAAAGTCTCTACTGGGATTTTTTTTTTTTTTATCTAAATTGATAACAAGTAGCATTTTCCATTCAATTGACTTTGGAGAAGAAAAACTAATCCTAACTCTTCCTCCAAAGGACCTTCCTTTTTGCCTTTTCATCTTAAGAAATGTCACAAATGTTTCTTTCCCTCCTTAACCGCTAACCACAACCAGTTACTCACTACTGTAATCAGTGAACAAAATAGCACCCTGAGCTGTTGCTTCTCGTGCGTAAACTGTAGTGCCAAGGGAGAGAAGCAGGATAGACATATCAGGAAGCCTGCACCCACTAAATCTCAACAAGTGGTTGTGTAAACAAGACCTCAAGACCTGAAGAGCAACTGTGCTCACATGCCATCCTGGATCGGGAACTTGCATGAGACCCCATGCCTAGAAAAAGAGCTACCAACAATCAATGGCTGCTGGAGGAGACTCTTGTTTTCTTTCAGGACCAGCCCCAGACTGTCATCTCTAAATACATAGACTTATGAGAATCACTAAATGGACTCAAGAAGGATTGTGGGGGGAGCGTGTGTTGGGGATTGATCCAGGCTAAGTATGCTCTCTACCATTGAACTGCACCTCCAGCCAAAATTTTTAACAGGTCAATTCTTCCTACATTCCAGTTAACTTCAGTTGCTTAGTATGGGTATTGGGTGGGTGGTGGTGATGGTGATGGTGTGCGTGAGTTGCAAATTTTTCTTTGCCAGTCCTCTCAGTGTTTTCTCCTTGAGCCTCTGCTTTATGCCATCTTCTTATCTAACCATACTGTCCTCAGTGGAACTCCTAATTACCATCTTTTAGCTGTTGAGCAATGAATGCATATAAAGAACACAAACCTCCTGAGCCCCAGAATCATACGGCTAACCGTTCAACATTCATCTCTCATTAGCAATTACAACTTAACCTGCATTGTTCCTCCAAGCTCTGCTCCATTCCCCGTTTTCCTTCTCAGTAAGGAGCTGCCCTGACTCTCCTCACCCTCCTCTCCAGGTTCCCCTAAATCCCATCAGCACCTCCAGGTATCCTCAGGCTGTAAGCTTTAATGTCTTAGGTGCCCCCCTAACACCTGCCATCTCACCATACTTACAGCTCATGGTATCCCTCTGCATACCATCTTCTAGAAATACGAAGGAAAAAAAAAGAGTCAAGACCTTTAAACACTTCACACAAACACAAAGGCCACTTTCTATTCTGATGGCAGCAGCAGAGCATGCAGTTCGTGTGGATGATGCTGTGTTAGGTGGAGGTTGGTCGGTCATGGGAGGGTCCTTCAGCATCTCTCGTAAGCCCTTAGAATGATCAGATCTCAGAGGAGAGATAAGAGTTGGAATTTTATGGATTTGAGACCTTTATCCAGAGGATTAGATTTGCTTTATGCCTTTGGTGGGCATGATATCTCAGAAATATGCCAGCCGTTAGCACTAAGATCTCAAGACCCAGAAGATTCTCGGCATCAACCTCAAAGAATGCATGGATTAGCAGGACTCTGTGGGCTGAGCCCACTTTGTTCTATAGAGTCGGCAGAGCACCATTACTTTGATTTGTACATGGAGACAGATACAAAAAAAAAAAAAATGTTAAGATAGCTCTAAAAATGCTATGGCCCAGCTGACTCCAATTTGCCTTTGGTTTGTATCAACAGTAGGAAAAGGCAAACAGCTGGTCGATGAACAGGACCATGATGGAAAGACTAATATTGTGCACATGCAACCAACACACACACACACACACACACACACACACACGCACACGCACACGCACACGCACACGCACGCGCGCGCGCATGCCCCAAGCTCCAAAACATCTAAGAGGCAAAACATTTATAGATGAGATTGACGATCTTAAGATGGAAAAACCTTCTATGTAAGCACAAGGATCCTTATCAAAAACAAGAGCAGAATTGCAGAGGGAGAGGAGCTGTGTCGATGGAAACGGGTTCTGGGTGTAAATATTGTCTCAGAAGATCGAAGAGCGTCTAAAGCCTTTATTCTAGAAGCAAGAAGAAGGAGTACAGCGGGTTCTCCCCTAGAATGTCCAGAAGAAGAGCAGCCCTCTCCATCAACACCAGGAATTCAGGAATCCTGCCCGCCAGAACTACAATTACTAAGTTTGTTTTGTTTTTAGCTGGTAAGTTTGTAGTTATATGTTGTGATGTCAAAATAACAATAATCAAAATCATAAGAAGACCGTCTTTATCTGTACAGACAGCATTAGAAGTCACCCTGGAACCACCCCAAGGTCTAAAAGTCAAGCAAGCCATGCAATACGGAGTCCTTACATCCCAAGGATTTGTATATTGTCTACACATTGGCCTATTGCCTGGAAAGACTGGAGAGCACATCTGTCATGCCATACAAAATCAAGATGCCCTTTACAAAAGAAGCATATTACCCTTGAAACTGTGTTCCATTGTCTCCATGCCCTCTCATGGAGCAACTCAAGAACGACTAACAAGCCGACAGTGCAGACAGATGGCATTTTCCTCCTTACTCCTACTGACGGAGCCAAGGCTCTAACCCACGACTCCACTGACGGAATTACCGCCACCAACCACCCATCTCTATGAGGGACAAACGGGACTTTTAACAGGCAGACATGGCAGAAAGATAAAATGAGGAAGGAGGTGACTAGGAACAAAAGCAATGAAAAGGAAGAAAGAGCTCAAATGGACCATGAGGTACTTTAAGAAGGCACAATCTTGATGCCTCTAAAACCCGATCCATAATGGATATATCATGTAGATGTTAGAAATTTACACATACTGCAAATTTGGACTATTCTTGTGTATTTGGAAAGGTTACTGACAGATGAGAGTTGTTTGGATAATTACATTATATTGTTTTATGAGGGTGTTAACCACCTTTTTAAAAAGAAAGGAAAGTAAAGAAAGAAACTTCAGTTTGGGTTATAAATACCTTTCAATGTCATTAACTTTTGAAACTAAACTTCTAGATCCCTGGCTTCAGCTATTGTTCACAGCAAATGTACCCAACAGAAACACATATGCAGGGATTTCTGCCTTTCTTTGTACACCCACACCACCTGTTGTAACCTCTAAGTATCTTAATAAAGAAAATGACGGCGTAAACTGCACGGCATCACATGCCATTTTATAAACTTCAGAGGAGCGCGTGTGCTCACAGAACCATCTCAGAGGAAGGCAGTGTCACAAAGAGAACGGGGCGGGGGAGGAGAGGAGCTGGAGAGGGTTGAGAGGCCCCAAGCTTACAAGATACCGTCCCTCTATAGCCAGGCAAATTTCAATAAATCACAAACAAATTATAAATACTTTTCTGCTCGTCAGAGCAGACGAGCAGAAAAGAAGTATTTGGCTCCGAGTGACAGCTGAAAAATTCCCTTTCAGACAGATCAAGGACCTGATCCCATTTGCACAAGCCTGGTTAAGCAAGGGGCTTACAGCTGTATGAATCCAATAATCTGGATAGCGCACACCCTCCCTGCCCCCTGGCCGACTGTGCAGTCGGTGCTCAGTCTGTTGTTCTGTTATATTTGGAGGGAATGAAAAAATTTTCTTCTCAAAGCTTAAATAGCAAAGTATCAATTAAACCTACCGAAAGATTTTTCTCCAAAATCCACCAGTTATGTCGCTGATTGAAGCGAGGGGGCGTGTTTTGTCAAACGTCAAATCAACCTTTTCATGCAATGCTGTATGGTCAGAACATGTCCGCGTCGTTGAGTCAGCCCAAGGTTAAGAAGCCACATACCAAGGCCATTATCCAGTTTTGCCTCTTAATAGTAGGAAGACTTTGAAAAAATGACTTAGCCTTTCGGTGCTTCAGTCTTCCCCATCTATAAAATAAGGATAATAATATTTGACGAACCACTAGGATAGTTTGCTAGGAAAAAAATGGGACTGTATGTAGAGACATTACATGGCACTGTTGGTATTAAGTACAGGGAATACAGTAAATATTATTGATACTACTACTATTATTATTACTTTAAAGGTGTCCACTTACTGACTATAGACACTGAGAGGTAAGAGTAACGCCCATTTTTACACTGGGTTTTCATTCCATACATCATCATTTTAGTCCTGTTTCAGTTTATATGAACAGAGTAATCTCAGGACCAATATGCAGTTGGTGCTGGATGATTTGAGAAATTCCTCTTGCCAAATAATTCTTGCCGTATCTTATATCATGTTTGATTTGTTGCACCTCTTCTGGAACTTCATATAAATAAAATCATGCAATATATATTCTAAAATGTCTGGCATCTTTTGCCCAGTATGGTTTGGGGATTTACCATGTATTATATACATCATAGAATTTTTCTTTTCAATCATTATTGCTAAAGCTTTCCTCTTAACTTTTCAGTAAACACTTGGATTGTTTCTAGTATTTTGCTATGTGGTTATTCTATGAATGTTTATAT
The DNA here is from genome assembly GCA_019843855.1 of Hylomyscus alleni. Taxonomy (NCBI): domain Eukaryota; kingdom Metazoa; phylum Chordata; class Mammalia; order Rodentia; family Muridae; genus Hylomyscus; species Hylomyscus alleni. The sequence continues at coordinate 7,018 of JADRCC010573500.1, read as the reverse complement.
GTATATCTTTTTATTGTGTATATTTTTAAAGTATAAAGGATCATCTCATTTATAAAGTATACACATTCATTAAGGCTGTTTGTGAAGGACAGGCTGAGAATATAGCTCTTTCAGACAGCGAAATATTTTATAGTGCACGGTAATTAACACAGTGTGCTACTCCTCGGGGTCAGAAATTAAACCAGAGAGCAGAAATTAAAGAAAAAACTGGAGATAAACCTACATGTAAACGCCTTTAACGATGGCAGAGGAAGGACGCTACTGAGCAACGAAAGACGCAGACAAAGGGTTCCATCCATTATGTGGTATATTCATGCAGGAAGGACATGAAACTGAATATTTTTCTTCAAAGAATGTGTAAATATTAAGCATGGAAATTTATAAACATAAATGATAATCATATAAAAACATTGGGAAAATAACAGAAAAATATCTTTGTGAACTTGTTTAAGGCAGAGTTTCCAAAATAAGACACATGAACAGGCAGCCACTAAGGGAATGACTGATCAAATGAAATGCATTAACTTTAAGACTCTTACCTTTAGTTTTGTTTTTTCTAAAAAAAAAGAAAGAAAGACAAAATGAGTGAAAAGATAAGCTACAAAATTGGAGAAAGTGATTTATGAAACATAGAAGTGAAAAAATGCCTATCATTCAGAATATATCTAAACATTCCAGAGACAGAACCAACCAGAAACAAGAGCTCAAAGAGTATTTTTACAAGCCAGAAACTAAAACAGTCAGTAACCATATTAAAATATGCCCAATCCCAGAAATAATCAGAAAAAATTCACACTATAACCACAACACGATACCACTATTCTTGCCCCGAGATGGCTAAAATAAAAGATATTAACTAATGTCCAGGATGTTCTGTTTGCTTTTTGTTACTGTGATAAACATAACCAAAAGCAATGTGGGGAGAAAGGGGTTACATGTCACAGTCCACCACTGTGAGAAGTCAAAACAGGAAAGTATAGCCAGGAAATGAAGCAGATACCATGGCAGAAAGCTGTTTATTGACTTGCTCAGCGACTTTCCTTACACAGCCCAGACCCTCCAGCCCAGAGGTGTCACTACCCACAGTGGGCTGTGGTCTTCCACATCAGTCAACCATCAAGAAAATGTCCACAGACATGCCCACAGGCCAGTCTGATGGAGGTAACTATCACCTGAGGGGTTTTCTTCCCAGGTGTCACGAGTGGACAGCTGAAGCAGGACACGGCAATCTGGGGCAACTGGGACTCCTGCCAGTGTTCAATGTGAATTTGCTGATCCTTTAAAAAAACAAAAACAAAAACAAAAACAAACTATCCAACACAATCTCTAAGACAAACACACAAAGCATTGTGGGAGGTTTAGAAGGAGTAGTAAAAGTCTGAGATCCTATAAAAGAAGCAGATGCCTCGAAGTCTTGGTTGAGACCTTAGTTGAGGGCCAGTGAGGAAGATGTCACTGTGAAGAGGTGGACATTGTAACTCTGCAGCTTGTAGTAACAAAGAAAGGAAACGAGACCTAAAATCTTCATCCAAAGTACTGGAGGTGCCAATAGGTTTTTATAGCGTGTAGACAGTATATATAAAAGGAAGTCAATGAGGACAAGGATGGCTGATAAACAGGAGGAAGCCAAGAATTGCTGGGATTAAAGTTCCCAGTCCTACAAATGACAACGAACATTAACAATAAAATGTGACTTTTGGCTGGGAAGTCGTAGTGCATACATTTAATCCCAGAAGACATAATTGGGAGGCAGACATAGGGAGATCTGGCCAGCCTGGTCGATACAGTGAGTTCTAGGACATCCAGGGCTACACATAAAGAAACCCTGACACACACACACACACACACACACACACACACACACACAAGCAGAGGACTTTTGAAACTAGCTATGGTGCCTGAATTTTAAGCTACTCCAAAGGCTGAGGCAGGAAGATCACAAATTTGTGACTAGCCTGGGCAACATGGTGAGACCATGACTTAAAAGGAAAAAGACAGAAAAAAAAAAAAAACCTTATGAACAAGATAAAAATCCAGAACCCTTCCAAAATCAGAAAAACTGAGAAAACAGGTTAGGGGGACCTTTCTTAAAACCCAAGAAAAGTCTTACGTGAAACCTCAGAAAACTGCACAGTTCACAGAACTCCTGAAAACCTTAGCTACTGTCCCCTGTCAGTTCAGCTGAAGCCCAGCATAGAACTGCTTACCTCAGGAAAGCAAACGCCAATAAGACATATGTGGGGCCCACAGCTTCCTAAGAAAACTCTATTAACAAAAGTTCTGCTGAAAGGACAGACCGGAGTTGTGGGGGTGCAGAGAGTTTTCCAGGGCTAAACCTACATCCAGAAAGCATCTGGGAAAAAAAAAAAAAAAAAAACCTGCGGCGCTGCAAACACAAGCTATCTTTCATGGGAAGAAAGCAAGCTTGGCACACAGGGGAAAGGGAAGGTCAGAAGGCAGCGCCAAGAGCTACAGAAAACCATTCCCAGGGAAGAATAGACCCCAGTGCTAACCAAAGTGCTTAAAACATTTGCTTGTTTGGGTTCCTGCGTTGGGCCTCTCCTTCTTCAGCCTTTTCACACATCGGCTTCTCTGTCACGTGTCCAGGAACCGTGTCACGGAACAGGGTTGTTTCCAACAAATCCAGTGATTGACGCAAGTCACATGGCTACCCCATTTCAAAGGAAGAGGACTAGACCGACACAGATGCAGGAACTGGAGTTCACTGGGGACCATCGACATGACAAACAACCGCAGAAAGGAAGTATAGTCAGAGCTATGCGAGACAATAAAGCAGTGCTCAGACAAATGGATGGTAGATCCCAGGAGATGTGCTGTGGGACCATCAAGGCAGTGGGATGTAAGACAGGAGACTGCAGGTACAGAGTAGAAGGCTTTGTAAAAATGATTCAAATGATTGCTGACAGCAATACCTTAGGGAGTACTCCTCAACTCCAGTGGCATATTAGACACATACTCCACAGCCTCTGAGATTTTCATATAATGAGGCTGGAAGGGGTCTGTCATTTGCCATACTTAAAAGTTCCCTGGGTAATTCTGATTGGGAGCTAATTCTAGTGTTAAGTGAGACCCACTACTTTATAAATGCCATTTGAAATGAATGGTTGAAATGAGCAATAAGACACAATTACTGAAAACACATCAAGAAAAAATGCACCAAACTATAATAACCATCTCTATGAACACTGAAATCACAAACACAGAACTCAGAGATTCAAAGCCGGGATAAATAACCCCAGGCTTCCAGTTTGTGCAAGAGTCAACTGGAAGAAATATGGGAATATAGCAAGAAAACATATTTGTGGGGGAAACTTTCAGAATTTTAGTGAAAATAATATGAAGAGACCATGGCTTGGACAGCTGGATGTTTACAGGCAAAAGAATGAACTTGGACTCTGTTTCACACCAAATGCAAAATTAACCCAAAATAATCAAAAAGTAAACTTTAGAAAGAACTCAAATTAGGAAATAGGGAAAAAGAAAAAAAAAAAACCTAGGATATTTTCAGAACTTGGTTTTAACCAGTGGTTTCTTAGATTCAACAAGTTGACCTTTATCAAAATCAAGAACTTTTATATTTCAATAGCCATCATCTGAAACAACCCAGAGAGTATGGGTTTCCAAAGCACCCATACTCTGATAAGGGACTTGCATCTAGAAAAAAACACAAAAGCACAACCCAACTTTAAGATGGGCACAGAGGGACTAGAGGTTAAGAACACATACTGTCTTCCAGAGGACAAAAAATTTAATATATCTTTTACAAGAAGGGAAATCCAACCAAGAGGGTTCTTCTTTTCTGACTTAACTACCAAAAGACTCATCCTTTCTAACACCATCACTCTGATCAAACACAGAGGTAAAAGTAACTTTTATTCACTTGATGTAATTGTTGTTTCAGGGGCTTAATATTTAATAAGCTCACCCTTTCTAGTTCTTTCTGCACTCTGATTGGCTGGTTCAACTCAGCAGTTCTGGCTCAAACCCCCTCCAAGCTGACTGATTCAAACTGGCCTTTCTGAGCTTCTCACTGAATTGCTCTGCTTGGAAAGACTGCCTCTAAAATTCACAAACTGAGCTGCATTCACTGCATGGAACTGAACTTCCCAGAAATCCTCTCTCTCTCTGAGCTGCTCTTTTAAGCTGTCTCTCCTTCCTGTCTTTTCTCGTGAAAGTTGGGTCTATCCTATCTCTGACTCATTCTGTAAGACCTTTCTCTAACTCATCCTTTTGTTTTCCCCCTCAACTAGACATCACCTTCAAACATGGCTGCTTCCCTCTGCAAACTAACTTCACCTTCATTGTTTGGAATTAAAGGTGTATACTAAAGGTGTGTCTGTATTCCAGTCAGAGTAGCCATGTTACTGGATTAAAATTCCTCTACATTCTGCTATTGCCACTCCCAGACGTCTCATGCAAGACTCATGTCTACACAAATATGTGCACATGTATTTTTATAATAGTGGTGTTCATAGTAAACAGTCAGTGGAAACAACCCAAATAGCTATCAAGTAACAAATGAGTGAATAAGATATAGAATGCTCATTTAATTGGGGAATTTTTAAGCCAATGACAGGGAATTAAGTACTTTATATATGACACAATATGGGTGAACCTTGAAAATACTATGCTAATTGCAAGAAGCCAACACAGAAGAATTCTATGTGAAATATTTCAAATATTTCAAGCAAGCAACTGTCACCTGGGTGTAGAGGCATAGAGAGGGTATGAAATGGCTTATAAGGAGTATAATGTTTCTTTGGGGAGATTTTATTTTGAAGTATTTCAAAATTAAATATAGTAATGGTTGCACAGCTCTATGAATGTATCAAAAACATTTAGTAGTGCAATTTAATCATTTGGTAGTATATGAAGTAGTATATGAATAATTTCTCAGTGAAATTATTCCAGGAAAATATACAATACATTATTTATAATTCAAGGGTAACAAGAGTAAACAAAACGTGGGTATATTTTGGCAGTTCCTTAAAAAGTTAAATGTTGACAGGCCATAGAGAGAGAGAGAGAGAAGGTGAAGAAGGGCAGAGAGTGTTTGGAGTGGACCTGGGGGCCCTGCATCCCCAGAAGCGGCATGGGTTTCCGCAAGGGTACCTGTGGGGCCCAGATCCAGTGCGTCCATTGCAGGGTGCCCTGCAACTGGAAGAAGCAATTTGGAGCACACTGCAAATACAAGTTTGAGAGCTGGGGGGCTTGTTATGGGAGCACTGGCACCAAAGCCTGCCAAGGGACCTCGAAGAAGGCTCGGTACAATGCCCAGTGCCAGAAGACCATCTGTGTGACCAAACCCCACACCTCCAAAACCAAGTCAAAGACCAAAGCTAAGAAAGGAAAAGGTAAGGACAAAGTCAGGAGGCCAGAGAGCCTGTGGCCTTGCCTGGAGCCTGAACTGAGTCCTCCTCTCCCACAGGCCCAAGATATAACTCACCAGTGTCTTTTGTCTTCCTGTCAGTTTTGTCAATCATGCCTGCCCTCTTATGCCCACACCAAGTGCCCAAAGTGGGGAGGGACAAGGGATTCTGGGAAGTGAGCTTCCCCATACCCTCTTTTGTTCTCCCCACCTTGATACCTATTATTAAGAAATAAATAAAATAAACTCACTTTTTTCCAAAAAAAAAAAAAAGTTAAATGTTAAACACAGCAGTTCTGCTCCTAGACATACCCTTAAGAGGGATGGAAATATATGTATTCTGTACAGAAAAGTGTCCATGAATATTTATCACAATATTATCACATGTAAAAAAAGGAAAAACTAAAACATCAGTGGATGAATGGATAAAGAAAATACTCTAGTTGCATAAAACGTAATAGTGTTCAGGCATGGAAGCCTGACAAATGTTACAAGCTAGATGAAGCTCAGAAACATTGCGACAAGTGAAAAGCCCAAGCCCAAATAGCCATATGTTACATGACTATTTCTTGCAATGTATCTAGAGCAGACAGATCTATAGAGACAGAAATCAGATTATTAGTTACCAGGTGTAAGGGCAGGGCAAACAGAGTAGTGATCTGTGGGCATGAGGGCCCCACTCCTCTGGGTTGGTGAAAATTTTGAAACTAGAGAGAGGTAACAATTGTCCAAAATTGATAGCATACTCTGAATATAAAGTATATAGAACTCTGAATTATATACTGTATACCTGTTAGTTGTGTGCTACGGATATTCTACCTCAATTCAAAACTTGCCATTATTAGAATATACTGGCTAGCCAACAACATAAAGTAGGAAGCTAAATCATAGTGATTTTAAATTGTTTTCATTCTGTTAGATATATAATACGTCACCAGTATATAACTTCTTAGGGGGATTATTTTTTTTAAACCAAATTTTACTCAATTCTTCCAATGTGCTGTGTTTGACAAAACAATTATTATTAACTACAGCAATGCTCTTTGTGAGACGAATGTAACTTTGGAAGCATGTTAGTGTTGGTTTTCTGAGGTTTCACTCTAGTTCTTTTCTGTAATGAGTGAGATATTTAGCTAATTTGCTATCATGTTGTATATGTTCTTACTCTTACCCCTTTTGTCTAGATCTAAAATATCATTATGAAAACTCCACAAAACAAGTTAACATTGGACAGAAACCTTTGCAAATTGATAGGATGTAATATTAGACAGATTCCAGCAGTGGACTGCAGACAAACGTCCAGGCAGACCATAGATTGTAACCCCCTCATGAATTACATCTTCCAGACCACCCACCTTATGCCCATGAATTACATGTCTGGCACCTGAGTAGGAAGCTCTTTCTGACTTGGAAAGCCAAGTTGTATAAGAATTGTGGTAGATACAATTTTGTCATCATGACCTGGCTACTCTCTTATTGTCAAAGTAACAAATCCAATTTGGAGAGCTTCACACAGTTGATTTCACCAAGTTTCCAAAATAACTAATATTTGCTACTTTTCAATAATCTGCTCAGAAGTTTAAACCCAAGCACCAGGTGGAGTCTTACCGCCAACCTCAAGGCCAACCT
>JADRCC010573499.1:5192-16307 GCA_019843855.1 Hylomyscus alleni | reverse complement strand
TAATATATTCAGGTTTAGTAGTCTGCTGCTATAAATACTGGCAACAGATATCTTCAGTTCTTTCTTTAAAAAAAGAAAAGCAGTTCCTATGAACAATCATACATATAATTAATATGAACTTTGCTTTCAATAAGATATAATAAACTTTTTGTTGACTAGGATATGGATATAGAGATAATGAATTTTAGAGTTCTGTCTACTTTTAAATAACACTGCTTTACCTTTAGGTACAGGTCATGTAACTAAAGCAAAGTGAATAATGGGAAATTAGACTTTAGGAAAGTCAATCCATGTAAAGTATTAAGGACAAATATCAAATTATATCATCTGTGCTTTGAATATTAAACTTTAATATCCACTTGAAATTCTTATTTATAAAAATAAAAATTTAAATAACTCACAAATGAGTTTCCAGAAAAAGTATCTTGTAGGTGATCCCGTCTTTCTTTCTTCGTAAGGTCTTGCTGTAGCCTAGGCTAATTTGAATTTACAATCCAATTCCTCTGCTTCATCAGTGCTGGGACGACAGGTGTGTGCCACTACATTCAGGTAGGTTCATTTCATGACAGTAACAGTTAAAACTTCTATCTAGTCAATCTTCCATAAAAAGAAGTTTATACTGAACATACTGACTACTAGTTATTTGGTACTAGGTATAAATATAAATATACTTAGTCTATGAGCAAATATCAGATCAGATATTTTTAAGTTTCAAATATGAACTAAATTTTAAGCTATACATACTTACCTTGAAATATATAAATAGTAATTCTATCAATTCAGTAAGAACTCTAGTACACAAAAATGTAAATACTATTTAAATTTTCTAATCAAAATTGAATCTTTAAAAGAACAATAATTTTGCTACCATCAAAAGTTCCCTCAAATGATCTATAAATAATAGGGAATTCTAACATTTCCCTCAATTATCTGAATTTTTCATATTTCTATTCCTAGGTAAGAATTTACCTCCAATCCCATATAAAATACATGTCATACACATTCATTTATGTTATTTATCTGATTAATTTGATGTTTTAATACTTACCAAGTCACAGAAATCTCTGACAGGTGACCTTTAGTATCATTCATTTACAGTTAAAAATATAAAGCCAAGGATAAACTGCAGATGCAGTATTGAGGGATGTGATTGGTGGCTCTTTGCTACCATAGAAATCTATTGCTCTATCTTTCCAAATAAACAGATGCTAAACAGTCTCTCACCTGTTGGTTCTGTTCTTACAACTTTAAATTTTCTGACAAGCCTACTCATGCACTTACATACTGCTTACTGTCTTGTAAGAACCAAAACTGGGTAAGAAAACTATTTGCATTCACACTAAATTACTGTGGATAACTTCAGATGATCTTTTAAAATATTTGCCTTACTGGATAATACAAAAATTATAGGAATACAAAATGAAATAAAATATTTCTTAAGGGAAATACAAATATATAATTGGCAACAAATATTGGAGTTTTAAGTCAAAACTGCCCATCCTCCAGTTCTGGTCCAGTGACTGATAAACCATCTCTGACAATCTTCACCTACTAAGACATCGGAAGGGGCCAGAGCTGTAAATTCTGAAAACCTTATTTATGTAGCAGATATTTTCTTACAGTCCAGGAAAGCTTTTGCTTCTGTAGACAGTGTTGGTTCATTGGGTTCTTGTTTAACTTGATTCATAGACAGACTTTCTTCAACTTTAAAACAAACAAACAAAAAATCAGAAGAGTTAGAAAATGTTTTTTGACATTGTGGTCTTCAAAATTATGTACATTTAAAGGCGGGTACAGAGAGAGTCATATGCCTGTGGTCGCAGCACTAGAGTAATGTGGGTGGAGGATGAGGAATTGAAGGTCATCCCTAGTAACAGAGCTAGCACAAGGCCGGCCTCATCTACCTGAGGCTCTACACAAAGGAGTACTACCCGGCTATTAAAAACAATGAATTTATGAAATTCTTAGGGAAATGGATAGATCTGGAGAATATCATCCTGAGTGAGGTAACCCAATCACAAAAGAACACACATGGTATGTACTCTCTGATAAGTGGATATTAGCCCAGAATATCAGAATACACAAGGTACAATCCACAAACCACAAGAAACTCAAGAAGAAGGAAGACCAAAATGTGTACACTTCATTCCTTCTTAAAAAGGGGAACAAAATATCCATGGAAGGAGTTGCAGAGACACACTATGGAGCAGAGACTGAAGGAAGGGCAATGCAGAGACTGCTCCACCTGGGAATCCTTCCCACATTCAATCATCAAATCCAGACACTGTTGTGGATACCGGCAAGATAGCTCTCTCTTGAGAGGCTCTGACAGTACCCAGCTAATACAGAAGTAGAGGCGCACAGCCATCCATTGGACTCAGTACAGGATCCCCAATGAAGGAGCTAGAGAAAGGACCCAAGGAGCTGAAAGGTTTGCAGCCCCTTAGGATGAACAACAATATGAACTAACTAGTATCCTCATTGCTCCCAGGGTCTCAACCACCAACCAAAGAGTACACATGGTGGGACTAATGGCTCTAGCAGCAAATGTAGCAGAGGATGGGTAAGTTGGTCATCAATGGGAGGAGAGACCCTTGGCCCTGTGAAGGTTCTGTGCCCCAGTGTAGGGGAATGACAGGGCCAGTAAGCGGGAGAGGGTGGGTTGGTGAGCAGGGGGAAGGGGGAGGGAACAAGGTTTTTGTTTTTGTTTTTGTTTTTCTTTTCTTTTCTTTTTTCTTTTTCTTTTCTTTTCTTTTTTTTCCCCAGAGGGGAAATTGGGAAAGGAGATATCCTATGACATGTAAATAAAGAAAATATCTAATAAAAAAATAAAGACAAAAAATGTAGAATTAAAAAATAATAAATAAATAAATAAATAAATAAATAAATAGGCCAGTTCCACAACACCCAGAGGAAACTCCACTCCCAGGTGTTCTAACATGCCCAGGATCAGAGGTGAGGAGGACACAACATCTGTCCCAACACCAGGAATAACTGGGACCAGCGGGACCCAGGCACACAGGAACTCCGCCAGCCCAGTGGCACTGGTTCCTTCTAGTCTGCCTAGGCCAGTGCCCTAAGCAGACCTGGGGTCCAAATTTTACAGTTAGTCCCACAGCATCTAGAGGTGGCTCCCCTCCCAGGCACTCTGATACAACCAGGATCAGAGGATCAGAGGTGAGGATACATATGCCCCAACACTGGGAATGGCTGGGACCTGCAGGAACCAGGCACATAGGAACTCTGCCAGATCAGTGGCTTGGGTTGCTTCGGGTCTGTCTGGGTTGGTTCCCTGAGCAGACCTTGGGTGCAAACTCTGCAGCCAGTCCCACAACACCCAGAGGAAGCTCCACTCCCAAGCCCTCTAACAAGCCCAGGATCACAGGATCACAGAGACAGCTTGACTCTGAGGAGTTCTGACACAACCAGGATCACAGGATGGACAGGCTCTAGTCAGATTTAGCCAGCGCAGGTAGCACTGGAGATAACCAGATGGTAGGAGGGGGGAGGGGGAAAGGGGAGGGGTAAGGGGGGGCAAGCGTAAGAACATAAGCAACAGAAACCAAGGTTACTTGGCATCATCAGAACCCAATTCTCCCACCATAGCAAGTCCTGGATACACCATCACACCAGAAAAGCAAGATTCAGATCTAAAATCACTTCTCATGATGATGATACAGGACCTTAAGAAAGACATAAATAGCACCTTCAAAGAAATACAGGAGAACACAGGTAAAGAGCTAGATGCCCTTAAAGAGGAAACACAAAAATCCCTTAAAGAACTACAAGAAAACACAATCAAACAGGTAAAAGAAATGAACAAAACCATCCAGAATCTAAAGATGGAAATAGAAACAATAAAGAAATCAGAAAGAGAGACAACCCTGGAGATACAAAACCTAGGAAAGAAATCAGGAGTCACAGATGCAAGCATCACCAACAGAATACAAGAGATAGAAGAGAGAATCTCAGGGGCAGAAGACACCATAGTGACACAACAGTCAAAGAAAATGCAAAAAGCAAAAAGCTCCTAACCCAAAACATCCAGGAAATCCAGGACACAATGAGAAGACCAAACCTAAGGATAATAGGGTATAGAAGAGAGTGAACACTCTCAATGTAATGGGCTAGTAAATATCTTCAACAAAATTATAGAAGAAAGAGATGACCATGAACATACAAGAAGCCTATAGAACTCCAAATAGACTGGACCAGGAAAGAAATTCCTCCCGTCACATAATAAAACACCAAATGCACTAAACAAAGAAAGAATTTTAAAAGCAGTAAAGGAAAAAGGTCAAGTAACATATAAAGGCAGGACTATCAGAATTATACCAGACTTCTCACCAGAGACTATGAAGGCTAGAAGATCCTGGGCAGATGTCATACAGACCCTAAAAGAACACAAATGCCAGCCCAGATTACTATACCCAGCAAAACTCTCAATTACCATAGATGGAGAAAACAAGATAGTCCATGACAAAACCAAATTTACACAATATCTTTCCACAAATCCAGCCCTACATAGGGAAAATATCAACATAAGGAGCAAAACTACACCCTAGAAGAAGCAAGAAAGTAATCTTTCAACAAACCCGCACAAACCTAATTCCACCTCTTACAACAAAAACAACAAGAAGTAAAGTTACTTTTTCTTATTATCTTAATATGAAAATTAATATTACCAACATATCCTAATCAATTGAAATCCAAAAATATGAGGAATTAGAAATTTATTGATTGTCTTCCAATGGCCTCTCTAATTTGGTAATTGGAGAAATAGGTCCAATATTGTACAATCCATATACACTTTCTGCTTGTTTGTACGTGACAGTGTCTTGCTGTGTATCACATAATGGTCTTCAAATCATGCTTCTCCTATCTCAGCCTCTCTATTAGTAGTATTGTTTATTTCGTGTTTTTCCACTATACTATGGTTTTCAGAACAGCTTACATATTTCAAATGTATTTATACGGCCAAAAGGAAGTGTAGACAATTAACTTGGGAGGTGACTAGTAAGAGAACAACAAAGAGTGAGGCTGAATGCATTGCTTGATGTTTGTAACTATTGTATCAAGTTTGAAGAAGAGGACTTATAAGTTACTCTTTCTCTGAGATGAATGCTTTTACAAATTATCACAACCAATGAACCAGATTCTTACCCTCACTTAATGTCTGTGCCACCCTCCAAGCAAAACCATTGTTTATTGAAACAGTTGGTGAATAACTTTATGGATAGACCATCTTAATACACACACCATTTCTTAAATGAATGTAACCTGTTCTCTGTGGACTGAGAATAAAGACAACTCACTCAAGTCAAATAGCTTTGACCATAGCAGGAAATCTGTATCCAAAAATCATGCCTACAATTCATTTCTTGGTGCAGCAGAACTATCAACTCTCAGCTTAGCTACGATGGAGGTAAAATCCTTTGGTGATGTGAGGGTTATTGAAGTACAGCCTTATTACAATGAAATCCAATGTCTAAAAAAAATTGTTCTTATTTTGGGCTTGTACCACAGTAAGAGCCAAGATTTTAAGCTCTACTAAATACAAAACAAACAAACAAACAAAAAGACTTTATATATTTATGTTCATTTAAGAAAATACTAGTAGTGATATATTATTTTAAAATTTACAGTTAATATGTTTGGAGTTATTTAAAATTTATATTGAGAAAAACATGTATTTTCAGTATTGCTGTAGACGAGCATCTACATAAGACTTAAATTGATTGTTGTTTTATATCAAACAACTTTTATAATACTCATTTTTGTTGTTATAATATTTTATAAATTTTAAAGAATATGACAAAAAAGGTATTGTAGGTATTGAAGGGGGGCTCTGGGAGGAGTTGGGGTACAAAAAAGAAACAAGAATGTGATTTAATTCTATTTACTTAAAATGTTTTTAAATGTTAACAAATTCAGAAAAAAAGAGTATGGAACATTAAACATTAAAATAAATAAATAAATAAATAATAAATATATATGAATTTAAAATAAATGTAAATATATCATAATTTAGAAAAGGGTTATGGTGACACTGAGATAAATATTTTGGCATATTTGAAAACACAGTGGCACATCTTACAGTGATTGCTCTGTCTCAGTTGGTGACCTATGTATTTCCTTATCTAAAACACTTCAGAAGACCTAAGCAGAAGACCTCCACCATAATTATTATAACCACATGAATGGCATCAGTAGACCAGCAATAATGCTGTCAACTGGCCACCACAATGCTTAGCATCTTCATCTTTTTGTTTGTTTTATTTTTGAGACAGGGTCTCACTGCATAGATCGTGCTGGCCTTGAACTCAGAGATCAAGTGCATGCACCATCATGCCTAACCTCAAATCTTCATTGTACTTTATTAAGAATCTCCACTCTTTAGTTGCTCTTAGAAAGCAGAGGTTACAGGGACTGGCTTGTTTAGCAATGTGCTGAACACATACAGTAAGGTAACTTACACGTATACTAGAGTTCAATCATAGACATAGGGACCCAAGGAAGATGGATTTGAATGACCCCTAGAGAAGGGACCCCCTCAGGTTGACCTCACTAGATGAAGCAAACAGATTTGAACTAAAAAGGGTATCTTTGAAAGCCATTTGGATTCATGCTTTCAGAAATGCTGCATGACAACACAGAGGGTGAGAGCGTGCTAGAAGGTAAGAAGGCCTGGGTGTAGTTCCCTCCCCTATCACTTATTAAACACAAACATCAGGCAAGAACTTAACTTGCTCACCTTGGTTTCCTATCTGTAGAATGAGACTATAGTTAACTTTCTCATGGAGTTACGACAATTTACATTTTTTAATTTTTGTCTTCATCTATAAAGTTACTCCATAGTTACAAAAGTTCTCAGGTAAATTTATTTTGTTGGTTTTTTGTCTGTTCTTTTTTTGGTTTTCTGAGACAGTGTTTCTCTGTGTAGCCCTGGCTGTCCTGGAACTCAGAGATTCTTCTGCCTCTGCCTTCCAAGTACTGGGACAGCAATTGTCTTACAAGTTTGTCTCCCATAAATTTAAAGACTGTGACTCTTTCTGGAATGAACTATCCACATTCTTACTTACAAAAGAGTGACGATGAAGATAGAGGCAGATATGTATTCTAAGAATAATTCCTGTGAAGACTGTTATACTTCAAAGCAAAAAGCATACTTACCTCTTTCCACAGAATTGTACTAGCACTCAGAAATGAGTTGTGGGGCTGGGGACATGGCTCTGAGGATCTGGGTCAGTTTCCAGCACCCACAAGGTGGTTTGCACCATCTGTAACTCCAGCTCTGGGAGACCCAACACCCTATTTTACCCTCCCTGTGTACCAGGCATACATGTAGCACACATACATACACTCAGGCAAGACTTATATGCATGATAAAATAAATAAATAAGGGTTAAGCGGTGGTAGCACATGCTTTAAGTCCAACACTTGAAAGGCAGAAGCAGGCAGATCTCTGAGTTTGAGGCCAGCCTGGTCTATATAATAAGTTCCAGCATAGTTAGAGCTACACAGTGAGACCCTGTATCAAAACATAAAATAAAAATTATTAAAAATAAATGAATAATTTCCTTCCTAATCCTCTTTCTTTTTTTCCTGTCTGTACTGGGGACTGAACCCAGTCCTTAGGGCTTACTATGGACTCTACTCCCCCAGCCCTCTTTTTGACACAGGATCTTGCTAAGTTGGTTAAGCTGGTGTGGGACTTGTTTGTAGTCCAGGGTATCCTTGAATTTGGAATCCTTCTGCCTAAGCCTTCTAAGTGCTGAGATAAGCAATGAAATTTTCATTGGAATTAAATAATTAGACAAAGTAAGAAAAAATATTAAGTTAGTAAAATCTCATAATTTTTTTCTCATAATTTTGTTTGAACTAGAAAATCCTCTGGGTAGAAATGACTGGTTTTCTTTTTATTTGATGTAGGGATCCCAGGTTATAAAAGGTTAAAAAGAATTGTTAATTGATGGTTACTTACCAAGAGCTGGATGGCTGTCTATGATTTGTATTGGAACGGTTTGCACTTCTCCCAACAGAGTCCTATTTACACTTCCTTCCAGACTCCCTGCATCCTCAACATTTTCACCTTCCACGAGCTGATCCATTGCAACTAGATTCTGAACTGATTCTGGGAGACTTCCCATGGAAGAGGAAGTGCCGTTGTTTTGGGTTAGGCATGTATCTGTTCCAAGGTTTTGACTCTGACCAAGCAGTAGAGAGTGGTTATTTACTTCAGCATTTCCGACTGTATCCCCAAGGCCAGAAGGACTAGAGGATGCACAGCTATTCACTGATACCAAAGCTTGTGGTCCATCAGGAGAGGAGATTCTGGGCTGTGACTTCAAAGCCTTCCAAAGAGAAAAAAGCTGTATCACAGTGTTTGCATTTACTAATATGACATTCTTGTAGGAGAGTCTTTCGGGAAAAAAAATAGTCTATGAAGATAGAAACACGGACCAAGGGAAATGTAGTGCAACAAAGCATTCATAGTCTCTACGTTTTTAAAGCATACTAGCTGAGTTACCATTTTACATCAAATCGCAAAGGACTGGGAAATTAGTAATGAAGAAATATATGGCCATTATTGTAATTTCAGAGCAACTATCTGAAATCAATATAAAAGAAGTCATGGACTAGAAAGATCCCTAGATTTATCTGTTTCATGGGTGGGTACCTACCTGTAAGTGTGTAAATATCTTGGGTGGAAATGAAGACAGTGGGGAGAGCAAGGGAAGTGGCTCTGGAGACAAGGAAGTCTGTGTCTGACTTGTCCCCATTTTGCTGGGAATTGGTTCTCCTAGTAAATTTCCTAAATTATACAAGAGATAGACATATTATTTTCTTGAACTTTATAACAATCATTACTATTAGAATTAGAATAGAAGATAAGACAATGTGCAAAAGACTTGAAATAATCATCAGTAGGCTAGGCAAGGGTGCCCTGAACTCGGGAGGGGACACAGGAGGATCGGTAGGTAGTACAGGGTAATTCTTGGCTATAGAAGTGAGTTGGAGGACAGACTGGGTACTTAACACTCTGTCTGAAAACAAACAAACAAAATATCAATTAACAAACACATAGCCAGGCATGGAGGCACATGGGAGGCAGAGGCAGGTTGATCTCTGTTAGTTTGAGGCCAGTCTAGTGAGTTCCAGGCTAGTCAAGGCTCCATAGTAAGACCCTGCCTCAAAATAAATAAACTAATTAATTAATTCATAATCCCAAACTAGCCTGGCATGGTACCTCATGGGTGTAATTTCTAGCACTTCTGAGACTAACAAAGGAGGACTATCATGAGTTTGAGGCCAGCCTAACATAGTCTAGACAAGCCCAGGCACAGAATGAGACTGTTTCAAATCAACAACGAAGAAGCAAAAACCAAAATACACACAGAAACACAGACATACCCACAAACAAATAGATCATATATCTACTTCACTGTTTCTAGAACCTGCCAGAGCATCCTAACTTCCTAGGAGAGTCTGTGACCCCAGCAGTAGGGAGTGGAGAAGGCAGGCAGGCCCCAGGAACTTTCTGACCAGCTCAGACAGGAGCTCCAGGTTTAGCCATAAACCCTGTCTCAAAATTAAAAAAAAAAAAATTTTGGGGAGTAATGGGGGCAGACACCTGCCATTAATCTCTGGCCTTCACACATGCATATATACCTGCACACATGAGCACACATATGAAAAACGAAAATAATTTCATTATATAAGATATCTAAAGTTCTTTCTAGATACAACATTAACTGACTTTTATGTTATAAAAATATGCAAAAGGAACCAAGTGGTGGGGGGGGCACATGCCTTTAATCTCAGTATTTGGAAGACAGAGGCAGGTGGACTTCTTTTTTTTTTTTTTTAATTTATTTTATGTATATGAGTACACTGTAATTCTCTTCACACACACACCAGAAGAGGGCAACAGATCTCATTACAGATGGTTGTAAGCTACCATGTAGTTTCTGGGAATTGAACTCAGGACCTCTGGAAGAGCAGTCAGTGCTCTCTGAGCCATCTCTCCAGCCCAGCAGGTGGACTTTTGAATTTGAGGCCAGCGTGGTCTACAGACTGAGTTCTAGGACTACATAGAGAAACCCTGTCTTGAAAAATAAAAACAAAAATACAAAAAAAACCCAAAAATATCCAAAATAACATACCTTCTGCAAATGTAACTGTTACAGTCTCTCTGAGAATATTCCCACTATCTGTAGTCCACTGAAGCTGAAATGAGAACATTTGTTTCAGTAAAAACACAATAGTTATACTGAAAATTATCTTAAAACAATAATGCAACTAATATTTTCTTTTTAAAGTTTACTTTTATTTACTTATTTTGTATGTACATGTGTTTGTATGCTTATGTACACACAAGCCTTAACATACATGTAGAAATCAGAGGGCAACTTTTGGAAGTCAGTTATATCTTTCTACCTTATAGGCTCTGATCAAACACAGGTAGTCAGGATAGGTGGTGAGCACCTTTACCACACAGCCATTCAGCCAAAACTGTGTGTGTGTGTGTTTGTGTGTGTGCGTGCGCCAGAGGGAATACTGACTTTATTTCCTTTGAGATGGAATCTTTTATTGGCCTGGAGCTCACCACTTTGGATAGAGTGACTGGTCAGCCAGCCCCACGCCTGTCTCCACCCCTGCCCCCCACTGGCATTATAAGTTCATAAGCACCATACATTTTTAGGTGGGGAGGCAAGTACTTTACAGAGGCCCTCCCCCCCAGCATCCTATCGTATTTTCATACTATAGTTTGTGCTTGTTTTGTAATTACCCTCTTCACTTTTGTTTGTTTGTTTGTTTTTTCCAGACAGGGTTTCTCTGTGTAGCCTTGGCTGTCCTGGAGCTAGACCAGGCTGGCCTCAAACTCAGAAATCCACCTGCCCCTGCCTCCCAAGTGCTGGGATTAAAGGCGTGCGCCACCACTGCCCGGCTCCCTCTTCACTTTTGAATTCAGGTATTAACAATGTGGATGGGAAATGTAGATGGCAAATCTATTTTATTTCTTGAATTGAGGACATCAATTACTAAAAGTTTAGACAGACACACATGTACACACACACACACACACACACACACACACACACACACACACAC
>JADRCC010573498.1:0-19904 GCA_019843855.1 Hylomyscus alleni | reverse complement strand
CTTTTAAAAATTGACTTGTTTATATAAATTCCAAATATAAATAAATAAATCCAATTTGTAGCAAATATGTGATCACAGGACCCAACATGTAAGGATGTTTTGGCAGCCCAAGATTTCTAGACAATTATAGTTGGTGTACTTCCATGTCCCTGATCTTGTACAAACTCTGAACTCTTTCTGGTCCTCTTAATTTTATCTTTTTTGTTTTGCACAATGTTTTATAACTTAAATCACATTTTATGTAATTTTTTGTCTAACTTCTACTTAGAATAATGAACTCAAGATTGCTGATTAATTACATAATGCAATATTCTATAAGAAAGTCCCACATCTTGTTTATCCCTTCAGTAATAGGTATCTGTATTGTCTTGTCATGCAACAATTAAGAACAATGCTACTATTATCTTTCACTTAGGGGATATTATGTAGACATAAATTCTATAAGTTCTCTCTCTCTCTCTCTCTCTCTCTCTCTCTCTCTCATACACACACACACACACACACACACACACACACACACTGGATAAGATACGGGCATGATGAGGAACATACTAAGAACTTGATGAATGTTATAGGAAACTACCAATTATCTCCATGCAGGCCCTATTCTATTATATATACCCAACCAAGATGCTTAAAAGTAACTGTTGCTTCCTAGAAAATTTAGTTTAAGAAGACAGAATTGTAATTATCTTGTGATTGAAATACATATTTCCTTAGTGATTAATTATACTAGGCATCTCTTATGGGTTAACTTTCACATACTTATTGAAGAGAAATGTCCATTCCAATTCTCTGCTTATTTATTATTGGGCTATCAGTGTCTTGTTAAATTCTGAGAGTTTATTTTTCTTTTGTAATACTTGAACTATGACCTTGTAGTAAATAGTCCATAAAACAAATTCCCTCTGATGTTTCCTTCTGGAAATTTTTCATGTAAAAATAGCATGCTTAGAACTATGATATATGTAAACTGAGTAGCATTTGTCATTATAAAATGATACCTTTGAGTAGCTTTCTCAACATGCAGCTATAAGTTTGAATAAATTTTTGGATCTATTGTGTTCCAAGAATTTATGTTTATATGCTTTAGCCAAATGCTTACCAGGTATTGTTTATCAGAAATCCTTACAATCAAGTAGCATGATAGTTTTCCAAACCAAAAAGTCCGTGGATAATTCAAATTCAGCTCAGTATATTAAAAACAAAAAATACAAAAAACTTCCACAAGTTTAGGTGGGCAGGAAGGTGTGGTGGTGAATGTAGCAGAAAAGACAAGAATAAAAATGATAAAAATGGATTGTATGAAATTCTCTTTTAAATAATAAAATATTACTGTTTATCTAGAACCATGCCAAGGAGTACTTGACCAACACAGAACAGACTCCATTTTGGTTTTGTTTTGCTTTGTTTTGGTGAGTTGTTTGTTTTGATTTAGTTTTTTTTTGTCTTTGTTTCTTAGTTCTTGTTTCTCTTCTTTTATTTTAATTTGTCTGTTCTGATTTTTTTGATTTTGTTCTTGTTGCTGCTGCTGCTGTTTGGTGAGGTTCCTGCAGACACTACCATCTGCAGAGTACCAACCCTCATAAGCAAGAAGGAAATCTAGATCAACATGACATGGTTAGCTGGTATTGGTTCAAACATCTAGAGTCTAACCCTGGGCAGTTGGTTGTAAGAATATTTAAGTATAGTACAATTTAAAATATTTTCTGGTATAACACAATCTTCTTAAAGAACATGTCACTTCTTCTATGAAGATGGGTTTTAGAGATAGGCTATATGTGTTGTCTTAAGGATACATAGGGGAAAGATTTGATGCAGTCTCAGTCATACAAATAGCATAGAGGTCATCTTAACTATTAGCCACCTCCAGTCATGATTGTGGTATCTTGGGGAAGCCCCTAGCAATAAAGATAATGCAAAGGTCACCTACAATGTTCACCATCACTGCACCTGCTTGTCAAAACTTGCTATGGCTCTGCCCTGCAGTTAGCACAGATTAGCACAGGTCACCAGGTTATTAGGCACCTCCATTCCAGGTCTTCTGTATAGAAAACCAGGTTATATTTTGAAAAGACAACACTTTGTATTTAACATTCCTGTTTTCTCTGGTGCTATCTGTAAGCTGAAGGAGATTTATGCTCCCAAAATCTGGAGAGGGAGAAAGAAACAGACAGACCAACAGAGACACAGGGGGGGGGGAAGGAGGGGGAAAGGGAGAGGAAGAGAAAGAGAGAGAGGGAGAGAGAGAGAGAGAGAGGGAAAGAGAGAGAAGGAAGGGAGAAGAAAAGAGAGAAAGAGAGAGAGAGGACATGAAATTGGGTTGTATACAGGAGGGGAATAATTAGGAGGAACTGAAAGATAGAAGTTATGATCGAAATATAGTATAGGCAAAAAGATGTAATAGATTGTAATCTAAATTAACTTGGGGAATGCAAGTTCTAACACTACTGCCTTCTCCCTAATTATCATAATATATCTCTGTATTGACTTAGACCTCATTTACTTTCTCTCAACAATTTAGTAGTTTCCAGTATCCGTGTCTAGATTTTAGTATATGTGGATACATATATCTACATTCCTCTTTTTCTTTATATATAAATTGAAAGTTCAAGTGTATATATTTTAGATTCTAAAGGACATTCTCTTTGAAGTCCAGCCTGCCTTTTGCCAGAGTTTTTTTTTTTTTAAATGTAAATCACTGTAATTCTTATATGCCTGACTCTGCCTCCCATGTGTTAGGATTAAAGGAGTGTGCTTCCCAAGTGCTGGGATTAAAGGAGTAATCCATCACCTGGCTATGAATTCTTTGTAATGATTGTTCTCAAAGGATTGTTCTAGTTTAACTTGCTTCTCTATTCTCCCTTATTGTTTAGTGTTAGGGATGAAAAACTCTTAAATTTTTCAAATGTGTAATCTATCATTCTTACTGATTAATTTTGACCTTGTTCCCGGGAAAACGTTAATATTCTGGTCTTAATTAAACATGATGCCAATTTGTCCACTATTTTATTATTTTCAGATGTTTTGTCTGTCTTGCCTGTATAACATTGGATGTCTTTGTTAAGTTTTTCTAGGTTTTGCCATTTCCATTCATACTTCTTATGACCAGATACCTTTGCCATTTATTTGTCAGTTAGTGGTTTTTCCATTTTGATGACCCTATAGCTATACCATTGCACAGATACCATGAACTGGAAGAAATAGAGATTTGCCTTTTGTTCTCCTAGTTGTTTGTCTTATAGCCAATAGTGATGAACTGATTTTGTGGTTTCTTCCTCAGTATTAGCCATTACCCTCTCAAGTCTATAGGTTACAATTTTCCATTAATTTTGATTGTATCAGTGGTTGATGAACAACCAGTAAATCATGTGTTAGACAAATGTTGTGACCAGTCTGTCAGTACCTATAGTACTGGTGCCTCTTTTAGGGAAAGGGTGAGCAGTTTAGGTAACTGAGATAGATCCTCTGTGCAGGAAGGCCCAGACCCATTTGCTACCACATTTTGTTCATGAAGGAATTCCAATCCACACCAGTTCTACTGTAATAACCTTTCTTTCCATGAGGAGTCCTGAGGAGAACTCTGCCTTTGAACTGATCCATTCATCATTGTAAGAGGTGCCCTTATGACCATAGGGTAGTTGAAAATGAGTGACTATAAAGTTCATCATGACTCATTAAAATGTACAGATTTGTTTCCAGAGACAGAACATTTTTTCTCCATTTATGGAAAATATTTGCAATAGAAGCCGACTAGCAAATGTTGGTGGACTCCTTTTTGCTTTATGCAAAGTTGCCAGTTGCCAATTCACCAATAAGTATATCCATAATTAGGGTATCATCTGGCTCAATATTAGTCAGGGTTGCATGAACAGAGATGAGTTTACAGGGAGTCACAAAAGTTGTTCTTTCTTCCTGTCTCTATTGGAAATGAACTGCCTTTCTAATAAATCAGTAGAGGGCTTTTATAATAATCTATAAATATGGTATATGATTTCTCTAGTGTGCAAACACATCACATAGGAGCTGTACCTGAGTTTTGTTCCTGGTCCTCTGATGAAGGTGTGTGCCACCAATACCTTGTTCACTGTAACTCTAGAAACTCAGAAAACAACTCATTTATAGAGATCCACTAGTATTAAATGCATGAGCTACCATTACTCTCTTCAAATATTTTATCATAGCCCCAAATCACTCCAAATCTTAGATTTAAAAAAGATTTAAAAAAATAAAAACAAGTTTGAACTATAATGATCCTTTGAATTTATTTAAAATATTTTAAATCTACTACTTAGGTCTTCAATACCAAACAACAAATATATCTTTTCTATTTAAGAAGAAAAATAAAAAACTTATGTCTAAAATGGCATGAGCCATGTTGCAATCTGCAGTCTAACATTCGACCTGAAATTAAGACATGTGCTTTTAAAACACCATTTTTTGTTTGTTTGTTTCATGCTACTAAGGCAAGGGTGCCTTTGGTAAATTATCATTCAAAAATATGATTTTTTATTTTCGTTTTTAATTGTGATTAAATCTTTTTATAACTGTTTGTCCTTTAGTATTGTATGGCATATTTGGTGTATGTATTATGCTACTATGTGCATAATAGCTGCATGTTGAAACATGCAAAAAACTGTTTCATTTTGCTAGAGGCATTGCCAGAACATTGCCCATCTTAATTTGCACAAGCATCTCCATAATCCCATAACTTCTTATAATTGTGTGATTATAAGCTTTTTAAAACTTAAAGCATTTGCCCATTGGAAGCCTGATTATATATCTATGGTACGGTGCACATATTTAATTTTCTAAACTCTGCAAAATGAAAAACATCATTTGCCAAATTTCATTTATTTGAGTACCTTTTGGGTTACTTCTGCAAGTAATGGCATTTGGTTATACAAAAAAAAAAAAAAACAAGTAGGACATTTTCTTGACTTGTTGCCAAGTGATAGAAAATTCCGTTTTAAATCTTTTATGTTAATATGTTGTACTAGCTGGTTTTGTGTGTCAACCTGAAACAAGCTGTAGTTATCACAGAGAAGGGATCCTCTCTTGAGGAAATGCCTCCACAAGACCCAGCTGTGGGGCATTTTTTTCAACTAGTGATCAAGGGAAGGAGGGTTCCTTGTGGGTAGTACCATCTCTGGACTGGTAGTCTTGGGTTCTATAAGAAAGCAAGCTGAGAAAGCCAGGGGAAGCAAGGCAATAAGGAACATTCCTCCATGGTCTCTGCATCAGCTCTTGCTTTCTGATCTGCTTGAGTTCCAGTCCTGACTTACTTTGGTGATGAACAGCAATACAGAAGTGTAAGCTGAATAAACGCTTTCCTCCCCAACTTGCTTGTTGGTCATGATGTTTTGTGCAGAAATAGAAACCCTGACTAAGACACATGTTGTTTCTTAGGAAATTCTGAAGCTCCTAGCACATTTTGTATCAATAGCTGATCACGTTCATCCTTACCTTGTCCTAGAAGGCCTGGAAGGCCCATTGTGGCACCTGATAGGTATTTTATATAATGGGTGGTTTCCATTTCTGATCACTGGTTGTAGTTGACTAAATAGTAATGTTAATTCTGAAGCATCCAGAATAAATTCAGAAGTTTCAAAATATAAAACAAAGCTTTCTGTATATTGAGAGTCAGTAACTATTTTAAGAGATTTAGGAAAATCTAATAATACCATAAGGATGGCTTACAGCTCTGTTTTTTTTAAATTGAGTGTAAGGGCTTTGAACACATTTACTTATTTTTCCTAATATATAACCTGCCTTTCCTGATTTATTTGCATCAGTGTCAAATGTAGGGGCTCTAGACATTGGTATCCTTTTTACAATATGAGGACGAATCAAAATAACTCTTTTTATAAACTGAAGTCTATTGCTTTTGGGATATTTGTTGTTAATCTCCCAAGAAATTATTGCAAACTCTTTGCCAATTTGTTCATTTTCAGCCCGTAATAAGACAGTTTCTGCATTAGTAAAAGGTACCCCACTTTTTGCTGGGTCTATTCACTCTAATTGATGAACGCACATTTTATTGCCTTTCAGAATCAATTCAGAAATCTTTTCTGCAGAGGTTTTCAACTTTTTACTCTGTTTATGTGCTAAAAATGCCCATTCTGAGATATTACTTCTCTCTGATTAAGAAATCCTGCGGGAGAATTAGTAGGAGACAAAATAACTAAAATTACAATCAGTCTTTTGGTCTAAGTGGTCCACATGTGCATCTTGTAGTTTCTACCCGAGTCAATTATCTCTCGGCTTCTGCTTATAATCTTCTTGGACTATTTAAGTCCTTATCACCTTGTAAGATTTGAAGTAAATTACTTACTTTTGAGTAGTTAATCCAATTATAAGCCATAACCACTTAATATCTCCCAACAATTTCTGAAAATTATTAAGAGTTTGTAATTGATCTCTCCTGACTTGCACTTTCTAAGGTTGTATACTAGAAAAAATGATAGAATCTCTCCTTTGTATTTTTCCAGGAGAAATTTGTAATTCCTTGCCAGGCAAAGTTCTTTTTACTTCATCAAATATTTTTTTCTAGGGTATCTGAATCTGAATGACCAGTAAGACATCATCCATTTAATGGTAAATTTTAGATTGAAGAATTTGTTTACCACTTAGTTCTAAGGACTGTGGCTGTTATACAAAATATTGACAGTGTTGGACTACTTAATATTCACTCTCCAGTAATACCTTCTTACAAGGTTGAACATTATTATAAGTAAATACTGTGAAGACAATTTTTCTTTAACTTCTTCTTATGAAAATAGTCTAAAATAAGAAATTACTCCCTTAAATCAATCACCATCGTAGACAATGCCTTAGGTAATAAAGAAGGCGAAGGAATTCCAGGTTGTAAAGCTCCCATTGCCTGAATCACCTCATGTGTGGCTCTTAAATCTGTTAAAATTCTTCATTTTCGATTTCCTTGTATTTCCTTCAAATACAGGGAAATTCCATGGATTGGTTGATTCTTTAATATTTTGAGCAGTTAACTGTTCCCTCACAGATTTGTCTCTTAACCATTTTCCAGGTAGGGTTGTTGGTGGTGCCTCTGAAAGACCCACAGTTTTTGTGTCCTGATTATGTATAACCTGAGTGGTCTGTGACTGTGGTTGATAATACCTTTTAATATTTTTATCAGAAACATTTGTGATTTTACGATAGGAGGAATGTTAATCTGTGTTTTCTATTACAGCAGTAAATTATATACCATAAAGTAACAATCATATTAGCCACATATGGCTTTAATTTTCCTATTTGTCCTGGATCTACATATTTGGCCCATCTTGCACTTTGTTTCACCTGAGATAATATTCCAATCTCTAGGATCTAAGTAATCAACCCCTGAAGAACCCAATCTGCAGGCCAAGGTTTTGGCAAAATTATTGTTACATCAGCTCTGTTAAAATTTCAATTTCAATGTCTTTATTTTATCTTTAGCTTGGTCTCTGATCATTTATTCCATTTTGCCAAAATACTTGTCTGCTCCCTCCTGTTTTTTGTTTGTTTGTTTGTTTGTTTGACCTACTGAAGCTGTTCTGTTTGTGATAACATCCAGAGCAATGTTGTTTTTAACTACAAGCATTAAATCTTTAATTGCTCTGTGTATGGGTTTTTCCAATGCTGATGAGGAATGATTGAATCAAAATTAATGTTGGGGCCTGTGAGAGACCTTCCTAGGGTATTCCCTGGTGCCTGTCCCTTGTTGAACTGCATTCATTAGTCCAATTCTGGTTTTTGCCATACCTTCTGCATATGCCAGAAGGCTGGCCTTAAAAAAATAATAATACCTCTAGAAAAATATTTGTTTCAAGGAATGCTTGCCTACTACCCCCTTTCAAATGATATTGTATACCACAATAAAACCATCTGGCATTTTTATTTTTCTTAAAACTTTTAGAAACTATTTCTTCTGTCAAAGCAGCATCATAAACATGAGATCCAATATCAGCCATATTTCTAATCCATTCATCTACTGGTGCTGGTCTTGCCTTTAAAGACCTAATCACCGTTTTGCATTCTGAATTAGCATTTTCAAAAGTCAAAGATTTCATTAATATTTGTCTGAATCTGATACTACTCTATATACAGCTAAAGTCAATCTTCGCAAAAAATCAGTGAAGGCTTCTTTAATGTTGGCAAATAACTCAGAACTTTTTCCTGATTCTTCAACCTGATCAAAGCATTTAAACCTGGTATATGACATATAGCCCAGTTATTATCAAATTCCAACTACCTTTGCAACTCAACATTATTTACCTTCACCTAACTGACCTTGGGATGTTAATACCTTGAGCCCTATTTTGTTGTTCTATGGCCCTAGCTTCATCTGTCCATCATGTTAGCCATTGTAGCTGAGGACCATATTCCAGTATTATTGTTGCCAAGTCTTTCCAGTCTTAGGTGATAATTCTGTTCTGAGTTGCCCATGAATTTAATGATGGTTTTATATAGGGTGACTGAATACTATATGAATTGATCACTACCTAAAATCTCCCAGATTTTAATGTCTATAGGATTCCATTTAACTTCTACATAGCCTTGGTAGTGCCTATTATTTGCTGGTAGTTCTTATATAGTAATTGCATAAACTAAAGTTGGCTTTCTAACAACCTTGGACCACCCATCTCCAGATTCATCATGTAGTGACAAGGTAGGTTCTTGTCTAAATACTTTCTGTGTCTGAATTTTTTTCATCTATGAGTATTTCAATAGCTTGTATCTTATTTATCCACTTTCCATTATTGACACAAAATAAAAACCTCACTAGGGCTATTAAGGATAAAATATAAATTACTGGACTGATAATTATAATTGGTATTATATCAATTTCAATTCAGTCATTTACCTTTTCAGTCTCTGGTTTTATTTTCAAACCATCTAAGGTAGTACTATACAGAGTCCTAACACCCTTCATTATGATATTTCCCATCCTCAATATACAAAAGTTTTTGCTTTTAATGCTACTAACCCTGTCTTTGAGAACTTCCCAGATGTTTTACCAAATCTTATGACTCCTCAGTTTATCCACAACTGGTATGATTTCTCTGTCCATGTGATCGGGCCATGTATTGCAGCACCAAATGTTGTTTTTTTAAAAAAAAATGCCAATGATTTAACTTTACCAATGAAGACTGGAGAGCCAGATGTTGTGATGAAACCCTGGTAACTAAGAGAAGCAGAGAAATGACCCAGCTGATCTTCCTCCTCAGCTGACATCCCCAAAGCAATGTCCTTCTCTCACACCATCTCAAAGAACCTCCTTCAAACTCCTACTTCCTATGCATTTCTATCTGTCCTCCTTACTCTCTCTTATTCTCTGTTTTTTCTTAATTATCCTATGTTCACTTCCTATCAACTGATTGCTCGCTCTACCTCTTGATCTATGATTAATTTTATTGTATAATATCCAACATATATATCAAATATATTATAAAATATATCAATATATTATATTATAAATTAACTTTATTATATAATATCCTTTTATATAATACCCAAGCAGAAAGCTCTTCGATGAAAAGGTACGTGATAAGGATGAGCCACACCACAACTAAACTCAGTTTTTTCTAGTAAGTTACAAAATCTCAGGGTTCACAATGTCATCAGCTATCCTGCTACACAAGATATTGCTAAAGGCACACATTCTTGTTAATGATAAAGTGCTAAGTCAAACCTATTGTTAATTCATCTACAGATTTTCAATTAGAAACGTTCTTTATTTTATTATTTTATGTATGTTTTTGTCATGAATAAATGTTAGTGTTGCTATAATTTTTGATTTTGTTAACATTGAATATGTTCATTTTTCCCCTCAGGATCTGGTTTCTTTTGATTATTAAAATAAACACAAGAATATAGATGCTCAAAACTCAGTGTATTTCAATCATGAGCTGAAAATAACCCTAAAACAAAAGTGCATCTACTTCACTCTCTCTACTGAGCAATAATGTATAACTACTTCACTCTCTCTACTGAGTAATATAGTTAATGATACAGCAGACTACAGAGTATTAGTGGTTTGCTCTCTTGGTTTGTCTGGGTGCAATGTCTCACTGTCACTTCCTATCATCTGGAGAGCATACCTTACCACATAATCCACATAGTGCCAGCCTAAGATGAAATTAAAATTGGTACATTTACTCAAAAAAGTTAAAACATATGCAAACCAGAAAGCTTGAATAAAATTATTCAAGAAGCTTGATTCAGATTTTGCAGAGCTGGAAGTCTCTCGTTTGTTTCAAGTGAGGGGAGATATGTAGACACTGTTGAGGAAGAGATATTTTAATGTGCTAGGAATAGTTTACTTTATGGAAGAAATGTGTTTCAGACACAAACAACTACTAACCCTATTAAATAGTACCTTAAGATTTACACATTCTATTATTCAAAATTTTTTTACTTTAAAACTTCACACAAATCTTGAACACTTGATCATAACAACCATGCTCAAGTATTTAGTACATAAGCATTACAGTCCACCTTATGAATAGATGTTTTCTATGTCTTAATGCTATATAACCAACAGCAACAAATTTAGATAGATATACAGATAAACAATGAGACAGTGGATAGATGGCTATATAGGCAACAAAATATGTGCAGTTAATTGTTAAAATTATATAATGAATATGTAGGTATTTATTTTCATTTTCTACATTTTGTTAAACTTAAATCTTCTTATAATAAAATGGGGGGAGAAAATATAAATTTTAAAAATTTACATTAAAAAATTTCTCCTCATGCATTCAATGTATTGATGAAATTGGAAATTAATTTTTTCTTACCTTATATTAAAATATGTAAAATCTACAAGGAACTATGGGAATAAATCTTCCACACATTCCCTTTGTTTGCAGTTCATTCTACAGAGAAGATGAACACTACAGTGAAGAAAAATCCAGGAATGATTCCTTTATCAGGCACGAATGCGGCCATCATGTGAGGCTTCACAAGGCTCTTACTTCCTACTGCCCTGTAGCGTTGTTTCTTTTATCTAGTAGGACTCTAAACCTGGGAGCCAGGGAACCATGTATAGAAATGCTGATAATGAAGAAGCATTCATAGCCTAGAATTCTCCAGTTAAAGCCATCTGTGTTCTTCAACTAAGAGTGTGTGTGTGTGTGTGTGTGTGTGTGTGTGTGTGTGTGTGTGTCACCAATCAACATTCTCATCTGATCCCTGATTACAAAATGAAGCCTTGACTTTGTATAACAAGTCTGATTGCAATTTGTACAAACTGATCACTGATTTTTTTTTTTTTACCAAGTAAGTCCTAAGAGAAAAAAAAAGAAAAGAAATGGAAAATACCTTTTTAACTTTGCAGTTGCAATATCAGATATGAAAACATCACTTATGTCAAAAGTGACTAAAGCAAATGACTGCTCTAATTATGGTGAACTTAACAATAGGCAAATACTATTATTATCTAACAAGATATCATTACTGTTTAAGACCAGAAGCATTCTACCTTCTTTTTCCACATTCAGTTTTCATACCCTACTTTGACAGTGTCATTGATGCGATATTCATACACAGTAGTGCACACATACATACATAGACTGGTAACGTGGAGAGGTATTTTTCCAGTAATAACATATCAAAACCTTCTCATGTGCATAAGGTCTTACCATTCCATGCATTTTGAAATATGTAGCTGACTAAAACTTGGTGGGGGTACCCTGCTTATAATGCTAAGTTTCAAGTTCCTCAAGTATTCCTCCATTAAATTAACTCATTTCATATTTTAAATATAGTTTATTTTATTTTAATTAATGTTTATTCAAACACTAAATATATCTATGGACCCAAGATGAACGATATTCCTGTACATTGAAGTTCAGGCTCAATTATCTATCATTCAATCAATAAATTGTCAGTCAATTTGCATGTCACAATCAGATGTATCTAAAATAGATTATGTACAAATACATATCTACACACATAGATGCATTTTGCAATTATCTCCCTGAGTAACTTTGAGACCCACAATATTCCTTGTGATTATCACAATATGCCACATAGGAGTCTTGATGGCAATTGTCACTCTGAATCTAGCCCATTGATACTGCTATCCATAATTCACAGGAATATTTGAAACATGGAATTGATACGAAATGACTTGTACGACACCTTAATATCCATGAGCCTATTAAACTGTGTACATATTGGAAGAAGAAAGAACTGAAAACTAAGAGATAGACAAAAATTAGAGCAATACCTAGCACTTCTGTTTACATAAAAGCTCAAAATACTTCCCAGAATTTGATAATAACACTATATTAAAAGAGATGCCTGCTTGTTCAGGTGCTTCCTGGATTGTGATTGTCACTAGTCGCTGTTATATCAGATGTTCAGTGGAGTAAGGGCTTGGCTCTGTCTAAAAGTGCACACTGGAGGGAAGTTCTGCAGTTTTCCTGTGCGACTACAGTCCTTACAGAGTGTAAGCTGTTGGCTGCTGAGATCTTCCTGCAAAATGAATCTTTAACACAATATCCTTAGAAGACAGAGACTATCTTCTTCAGGAGCAAAGAATAGGGTTATATCGTTCCCTGAATAAAAAATGTTCAGGGTTTCAAACACAAGGTTACTCTACCAGAGCACAGCATGTATAGATGTCACCTGGTCTTGCTCATGTTAGCTCTAAGACCTGGCGATGAGGATTCTAGTAAGGCTGTCTCTGTCTATATCTACTGCTATGGGCAATCAACTAGCCCAGCTTGTATGTCTGCAGCTACCATACCTGACTATATGGCAGAGTGACTGAGAGCTCAAATGGTGGGTGAAATCTCAGATGCCTTGCACCTTGGACAGTCAATTGCATAACATTCTAAAATGCCCGTCTCCCAATGAAACATACAAAAGCATGTAGAAAAGCCTTAAGAACATTAGTTATAAAACATAACATTGTTGGTAATGTAGAATTGCAGGAGACGATGCTGTGCAAAGCAATATGCTGAGCATCCCCCTTCACAGGTAATTTGGAATAAACATATCAGTGCCTCCCTAATCACCAGATCTACACAGTCACACCAATGTGTATGATGGGAGAAATGACTGGTACAGCTTCTGAATATGCCACAGCTTCCAAACTGAGGCCGAACTAGCTCCCCTTGATTTTAAAACAGGATTGCTCACTGTCTAGTCAGTCTGAATAGTATGTAGTTGGAGTAGAATAAGAAAGTGGTGATTCTTTACCAATGTCATCTTGATGATCTCTGCTTAGAAGTTCAAGACACATAGGACAGGGCCCAAGCATAACTGTCTCCTGAAACGCTTCATCCATCAACAGATAATGGGGAAGAAGCAGAGACACACAGTCAAACACCTGGAAGATCTTGGGAAGTCTTGTGGAAGAGTAGGGGATAGAAGAGAATAAGCCAAAGGCATCAGGAACATCAAAAGAAGACCTACAGAGTCAACTAACCTAGGACTAGGGGGGCTCACAGAGACTGAACCACCCACCAGGGAACATGCAGGAACTTGACCTAGACCCCTACACATTTGTAGCAAATGTGCAGTTTGGTTTTCAAGTGGTTCCCCTAACAAGTGGAACAGGGACTGTCTCAGTGTCTGTTTCCTGTCATTGGATCCTCTCCCCCCTATCTTGACTGTCCTATTTGGCTTCAGTGGGTGAGGATGTGCCTAGTCCTACTGAGACTAGATATTCCAGGGTGGAGAGGTACTCAAGGGGAACTCCTCTTCTTTAAGTAGAGAAAGGGGTAGTGGATGGAGGGTTTTGTAAGGGTGGAACTAGAAGGAGAGGAGGAAAGAGGCTATGATTGGGAATAAAGTGAATAAGAAAATAAATTATTGGGGAAATAAAAGAAGTTCCATACATTTCAACCACATGCACTTACTTCATCTCACGCTTGTCTTATATAAACCTACTATTATCTACTTGAGCAGTTTTACATTATAAAACATCTTAGAAGTCACTCCTTCAGCCTGCTATACAAAGCTGGCATTTGTATTAAGTAACTGAACAACTGTCAGCCAACAATCCATGGCAATGGGAGCTTATACAACTTAGAGTAATTGGCTATTGGGTTCAGCCGGGGTTTGAAACATTTGACAATATCTGCTCCTGCTAAGCATGAGCCAAGTATTAGGAGCATCTTTACCCATGAGTGCCAGGCTTCTCTTCCAAGCCAGTCCTGAATGGATGCATTCCTTTTCAGGTCGTGTAAACAGTATCTTCCCTGCACAGAACCTCCATTTTAAATGGCATAGCTTCAAAATCTGCAGTCACTCTGCCAAATCTGCACTAAGGTGCATTTCCTAAGTGCTCAGCCCACACTAGCCTAAACAGCGCAGCTTACTGCAGCATTAGCCTTTTTGTGCAGGTGTGTCAGAGAGTTGATTTGTATTATGTTCACAGCCAGCTGGAAATGTCAACTCTTTTCCACATGAATTTCTAACAGTCAGGCTCATTACATTCTAAATTCATGCAATTGATTTTTGTCTTTTATCTAAAGCAATCTAAACACATTGTGCTGAGTTTGTTGATGCAGTTTAATCCTTTCTGCCACCTTCTTAAGTCTTGTGAAAGTTTTTTCTGTAGTCAAATCTACTGATACATTTTCCAAGTTTTATCATTTAAAAATCTAAAACAAGCAGCGATTAAACCTTTGCCCCATTATTGATTAAAGCCTCATAGAGAACAGAGCAAGTCTAAAAAAACATAAGAATAAATAAAACCTTTGATCATCACCTTTTAGCTTCTCTCAGAGTTGCGGGTACAGTGAAGGGTATATATTCTGCACATGATTATTTTAAAAGCTTCAAATATCTTTAACTATGTTTCCATAATTTATTTGGATTCATTTATTTACCTCTTTTGGGAACCTGCAATACCGTGGGATAATTTAATCAGAGTATTTCTATGGTTTGTCATGGTATTTTATAAAGTGCATTATAAAATTTGTAAGCATTTGTTATAGAAAATTGTAAGTATGAACAGTATATAGGTCTCCAGTGAGCCAGGGCAAAAAGGTGACTAACTCAGAATTAGCACACCTAGTCTGCCTATGCCCTAACAATATAGTACAGATAAATCCACACAAAACAGGCAGTGTCTGCATTGTAAAAGACAAACAACAGCAGAGCTTCTAACCCTCAGCACATAGGGAAATCAACATTGAATGCAAACAAAGCTGATACTAGCTCCCCCGTTATCACTTCCAGGATGATGTGTGTGGAGTCCTGAAATCGCTTGGTTGGTGAAATCATGACTGAACAAGCATGAGGATCTGAGTTCAGATCACAAGGACCCACTTAAAAGCCAGGCAGGGCAGTACTCTAACCCTATTTCTGACCTCAGCATTGGGGAATGGAATCAGGTAGGCTTCTGGAGCTTGCTGCTCAGCCAGCCTAGCAGAACCAGTGAATACCAATGTCAATTGTCTCAAAAATAAGGTGGCTAGTGTCAAAAGAAGACCCTACTATTGACTTTTGATCCACAATCGCATGCACATAAATATGAAAATGTGCACACACGGCATTGTATGGCAATAGCAGGGAGAACTCTGCAAAGATTGCATGGAAAAGAAAAGGATGATAAATACAAGACTCATGCTGTCATTATAGAAAGAAAATTCCAACACAGAACACAGAACTGAAACATGAGAGTTGAAAGACCCAGGTATAACTAAAGGAGCTGGGTTGGTGAGTGATGCTGACTGGTACAGACTTTGGTTGGCATACATATGGAAGCCACTACATTTGATCTCCATAACCACATAAAATTTAATATATCACTAAATGAGAAGAAAAGGAGAGAGTAGAAAGGGAAATAAATACCAAAGAAAGGATAAGGTAAGAATAATGTTAGAAGTGTCTGTATATTTTTTTAAGAAATCATATTATTGACTACTTAAAAATACCTATCATACAGATAAGTCAATGTACAAGTATGAGAGAGAGAATATAAATGAAGTTGTCCTATCTGGGCTGATTTATTCAAAGCAAACACTTTGAAAACAATGTTTATATAATATATTCAACATTTAAAAACAAAAAATTAAACAGCGAGAAAAGAAAGAAATTCATTAAAGATATTCAATGAAGAGATTAATGAAAAAGACATATGTAAAGAATAAGTGAGAAATAATTAAGGAAAATGGAATTAAATGGAAACTGCACAAAGAAATTAAACCGAAACAGATTAAAACACAAATAAAGTGCATGAGAAAGAAAATTATGGAAGTGGAGTACAGGCAAAGGTCTAACAAAAAAAAAAAATACATGAATTCCCTGAAGGAGATTATTTTACAATACGAAACCCAGAGAGTTCTAATCCAGAGTCCAACTTAAGGCCACATTATAGTCAGTAAATTCAGGTTTATAATCCTGCTGTGTCAACTGGAAAACTCGACTGAATACATGTAACAGCTGCTCAATGAATCCTTTCATGTCCTGTGTGGTGTTCGGCACCATTGAGTAGGTTAACCTGCAAAGAGCACTTGTCTACTTTCTGCAAAAACTCTGAGCCACCTAAGAAAACCTGGCTTGAAAGCATGAGGTGAAAATCTTATCAGGGAAAACTGGAGATACTGGTTTTGATTTTGGCTTTGTTCCCAGATAGAGTGTCATGCAGTCTAGACTGACATCACTCAATAGGCCAGGCTGACCTTGAACTCACGATCCTAATGTTATAGCTTTCTGGTTACTAGACTTATAGGTATATACCACCATGCCCTACAAGACACTGCATTTTAGAATGTGAGGGAGACATTACTTTCAGCTTGAGTTCAGGTATAATAACTGATTTTGAACACTAAAAAAAAAAATAAATAAATGCCTTTGAAGAAAATAACAGAGGTCACCATCATTATAACATGTTATCTACAATGTCCATTTACGGTTGACAATTACAAGGCATACAAAAATAAATTTAAAAGGAAGCATGAGCCATACAGCTGGAAAGGGCAGTCAGTAAAAACATTCTGAATAGAAGCAGATGCTGAGTACAGTAGAGACTTCAAAGCTTCTATTATGAATGCATCCAAAGAATTAAAACAAAACATTCAAATAATCAGAGGAAAATGAGGAACATGGGTAAAGCAAGAAATACGAACAAATGACTCGTAACAAAAGGCAAGGCATGTAATTACAAAACCCAGTTACAGGAAGTTAAAACCCATTAAGTGGCTGCTAATAGCTAATTGTAGACTTACACCCCTTAGTTCTGAGATAGAAATAAACAGCAAGGTTTAGCCAGAGTAAATAAATTCAGGTCACAGCACCAAAGATGAAAGCAGGTGGTGCCCATGCTGAATGTGAAGCAAAACTGGTCAGACCAAGAACGTAGGGCTGTAGCTCAATAGTAGTGTTTGCCTACCATGTGTGAGGACTTGGGTTCCATTCCCCACACAACAAAACAAATCTAATGGATTTTCTGAGTTGAATGAATATTGGTCCACAAAAGGATTAGCTCCTGGAACAAAGCATGGTAGCAATTAGTTAGGCCTGAAGAGCAGTGAAAGCCATGTTTGCCTGACCTCAGAACCAAGAGCAGATACGTTTTCAAGATGAATGCATAATCTTGAGTTGACATGGGCTGTATATGATGGGCTGGGTAATATGAAGAGGAGAGTGTCCAGCTTCCAACATATTTGAATAAAGACTGCAGGAGAGAAGACTCGTTATGCTTGAATTGGTTGAAACTCACAATAATTGCCTTTTGTTCTGTTTTCTTTTGCTTTGTTTCAAGCCACACTGGTTACCCACCACCACCACCACCACCTCTGGGGGTTTCAAAAAACTTACATGAGGGGGAAGACTCATAGTGAAGAGGGGAGCACCATCCAATGATCTAAGGTCAACTGACTAAAAAGAAGAAAAAGATCTGAGTTCCAGCATTCAGCTCTC
The DNA here is from genome assembly GCA_019843855.1 of Hylomyscus alleni. NCBI lineage: Eukaryota > Metazoa > Chordata > Mammalia > Rodentia > Muridae > Hylomyscus > Hylomyscus alleni. The sequence goes on along the minus strand of JADRCC010573498.1, from coordinate 2,018 downwards.
TAAACCCTCCCTTCCTTAAGTGGCTTTTGCCAGGTAGGTAATACTGTGGTCAACAAATTACCTCTCTCTGCCTATTTCTGTCACACCAAGGTAAGGCCCAAAAGAACCAATGGACTTCTCAGTAAAGAGTGCTTGGTCAACTAGCTTGTCATTTGGAAAATGCAAACCTCAATCTCCTATCATGGACAAAGTTAATTCAAAATAATTAGTTCTCAACCCTCTTACAAAAATTAAAACCATGAAACTTTTGGAGCTAACACGGGACATGACCTTGGCCGCCTTGAGGCAGGCTTCACTCAGATTCTTCAGACACAACCTAGAAAACAGAAGGATAATATTAAAAATGAATGAAGTAGATTTCATCAAACTTTAAAATGCCTACTTTTCAGAGATACACCTAGGAAAATTAATAGGCTACCACAGACAGGGAAAATTCACAGTACATTTATCTGAGAAAGGAATTGCCTTTAGAACTTTTTTTTTTTTTAATTTTACAGCTCAATACTAGAAAGATAATAACTCCACTAAAATTTAACAACATATTTGAATAAAGACTGCAGGGTGGGACACAGCTATATGAAAAGTGTTCAACATCATTAGTCATCAGAGAAATTCAAAATAGAAACAGAGCAACAACTGATACCACCACACAAGCACTGTGATAGCTTAACAAAAGCAACTACAAACAAGCCTGGAAAGACAAGCATTGGCAAAATCCATACACTGTTGGAGACGGTATACAATTCTTCAAGGCCTTTATGACACATGAGAGAGTTTCTTACACAAGTAAATGTACACTCCCACCATGTGATCCAGAAATTCTTCTGGAACATTCCAATTATTTTAAAGAAATAATACATCTACATAAAAACATCCCAATGGCAATATTGACAAAAGGTTTACTTAAAAATAGACTACATGCCAACATGAATGGCTATCAAACAAAATCTCAAAGCAGAAAATATACATGCAGTGAAATAGTACATTTTCAATGAGAAGTAATAAGTGCTTGACATCTGCAACAGCCTGGATAAATTCCAAAGCCATAGTAACAGAAGAAGATGGAAAAGCAAATAAGACTCAACAGAAGCCAGACACAGTACTATTCATTTATCATTATTGTTTATTATTGTTGTTGTTTTTGTATATGCATGTGCATGTATGTGATAGGTGAGTACAGAAACATGTGTCCCTTAGCACAAATGTGGGTATCAGAAGATGACATTGTGGAGTCAATTCTCAGTGATTGACTAGCACTAGGGAATAGGGGCAGTTGGAAATTGACGGTGTGTGGGAAAAGGGTAACTGAAGGCTGGAGAATGGACATGTGTGTTAATAGATGGTTTACAAACATGTCACCTTATCACAGCACATCATTTAGCTCCCGTATTTCTTATTCATTTATTATTTATTTATTTATCTTATTTATTTACTTATTTATTTATTTATTTTTGTCTAGACCTGTTTATTGCTGAGTCAGTTATTAAAGTTAACCACTATCACTGACTGAAAATACTCTGAGGCTTGAGATCTAGTAGCAATTGCTTTATAAAATTTAATATGCCTGAATTTGGTGCATATATGTTTAGATCCTAATCTTTACTTGATGGCTTGTTCTGTAGGAGAGTATGAACTAGCCATCCAAACTCTTCTGTCTGTTTTTGGTATATTCTATTTTCTTCAATACTTAGAAGATATTCTGTTTTGTCAAATCTGCTTCTTTCTCAGTTCCATGTACCTAGAATTCCTTTTTTCATTCTTCTATATTCAGATGGTGCCTGTCTTTGGTAGTTCGTTATACTTCTTAAAGGAATAAAATATATGGATCCTGTTTCATGGTCCTATCTGCTAGTCTGTATTATTTTTTTTAATTAAGGATTGAGACCATGAATTTCCAAATTATTATTGAAAGATAAGTACTGATTCCTGTTTTTTTTTTCTTTTTTTTCTTTTTAAAGGTGTTATCTATTCTTAGATTTCTTTTGAGTAGTTGTTTTCAGTATTGTTTGTTTATTCTT
>JADRCC010573494.1:9338-19596 GCA_019843855.1 Hylomyscus alleni | reverse complement strand
TCCCTGATAAGTGGATATTAGTCAAAAAGCTCAGAATACCCATGATAAAACTCACAGACCATATGAAGGTTAACAATAAGGAAGGCCCAAGTGTGGATACTTTTATCGCACTTAGAAGGGGAAACAAAACAATCACAAGAGGCAGAGGGGGGAAGGGACATGAATAGGAGGGGAGGGGAGGGAAAAAGGGAGGCAGGATCAGGTATGAGGGGGAGACAGGAGAGAAGCCTAGAGGGCCAGGATAATTAGTAGAAATATGCAGCAATGAGGGGGGGAACCTCTAGAAAGTCCTAGACACCAGGGTTGTGAGAGGCTCCAAGAACCCAAAGGGGATGAACTTAGCCAAAATGCTCAACAGTGGGAAGATAAAACTTAAAGAGACCACCTTTAGTAGGTAAGACATAGGCCTCAAGTTGAGGCATAGGGCCACCCACTCACCTTTACAATTTTTAACCCAGAGTTGTTCCTGTCTAAAGAAAGTGCAGGGACAAAATTGGAACAGTAACAGAAAGAAAGGCCATCCAGTGAACTGCCTAACTTGGGATCCATTGCATGGGCAGGCACCAAATCCTGACACTATTATTGATGCCTTATTGTACTTGCAGATAGGAGCCTGACATGGCTGTTCTCTAACAGCCTATACCAGCAACTGACTGAGACTAATGCAGATACTTTCAGTTAACCATTGATTTGAGGTTGGGGACCAATATGGAAGAATTAGAGGAAGGTCAAAGGAGCTGAAGGGGATTGCGGACCCATAGGAAGAACAGTGTCAACTAACCTAGACCTATCCAGAAGCCTGGGAATTGGAGGTGATTATCAGCCCAGTGATCTGTGTTATCTCTTGGGCCAGGCCATATCAAGCTTCTACAACCAGAACAGGAGGTGGCTAGTAATGTAATTGACCCTTACATTATTTATATAGCCAGGAGGTACCCCAAGCTCCCACAATCAGGACTAGAGATGGCTAATTGCCCAAATGACCTCTATACTACCTGTATGACCATGATCCTTCCCTAGGCCTTAAGCTAATACAGGTAGCCAACTCTAAAACCCAACTTTTTAGGAAAAAAATTACATGTACCCTTAATTGAGTTTTCATATAATTATGTTTCCTTGTGCACCAGGGATTGTATAATACAAGGAAACCATTTTCCAAATTATACTACATTTAAATATGCTGCCAATAACCAACTGGCATCAAACTCCCAAAATTTGATCCAGTTTGCAATCCTAAGTTAGGCTGAACTGAGTTCTCACTCTAATCTCTTTGCAATTCATTTTCATGCTTACAGTGATAGCTGCAAGGACCTGTCAATGAATTTTTAAAAATTACTTTTAGAATTACAAGTTTTATTTTATGTGTATGACTGTGTGTTGCCTGTGTGCCTATATGTGTGCCTATATGTACCATGTGTGTGACTGATGTTCTGGGAGGTCAGAAGAGGGTGTCAGATTTGGATTGTGGACTGGAGTTGTAGATGGTTGTGGGCCATCATATGTGTGCTGGGAATCAAACCTTTGCCAAGATCCTTTTGCAAGGTCCTCTGCAAGATCAACAAGTGGTATTAACCACTGAGCTATCATCATTGCATCCCCAGCATAGCTTGTAAAAGACACAACCATTCACCAAACAAGTTAATAAAAATTTTCGCATTCATTTCTTCATTCACCAATCCAAAGATGTGCTACTTCATGGTATATTTTATCCTCAGGACATTTAGTTATCTTTTCAGTATTTTTTTAATCCATCAATCATGTCACTGACTAGTCAGAAGTCAATGAATATGTATATATATTCATATTCAAGGTATATATATGCATTTATATTATATGAATGCTTTCCTAGAAATTTTCTCAATCATAACTCTCCATAATTTTATGATACTCAATACAGAATTTGAGGGAAGAGGTTTAACATTCACTAGTCACAAAGAAATGCTTTGAAAGCAAGAAAGCAGGTAAGAAGAGACCTGGATTCAGAATGCATAATCATGTTCAGTACTTGCAAACCAAGCCCTATTCTGATGGTGAGTTCATCTAATGATCTTCTAAAGTGAGCCCAGGTGATCTTACTGTCTATGTATTGGGCCAATCAAACAATCTTAACAGACTTTTGGCAGAGAAACTCAAAGTTTCATAGAGTGTTCTTTCGCTAAAAACTTCAATGTAAGCATCCTTACATTGAAATATTTACTGAACACACAGGGCGTACAGAGCTAGGAACTATAGATAAGGTGGTGAACAAAACCAAGTGCCTACCCACAGGAAGCTAACTGTCAATGAAGGAGACAGGCAACACACAAGCAAGCACACTATTGATCAAATGGTGCTTAACATCATTTACCTGGAATAAACTATATAGGGATTCTAAGGGTGATTAAGGGCAGCTTGCCAAGATAACACACTTCATATAAACAGGGGATGATATTTAGAATAAGGGGACGTGAAGAAAGAACAAAATGGTCTTGAGTTGGAATTATCCTAGGAATATCCCTAGAACTACAGGACAGTGAGATAAAAAGCAATATAGCAAGAGAAATGGGGAAAGAAGTAAGGAGTATCTATGAGATGGGGAAGAAGAGAAAAATGTCTCCCCATATAACATGAGAATGAAGTGGGATGGAGATGAAGGACTTTGAGCCGGCAGTGCTACGATCCTGATTGAGGCTTCTAGAGGACAAGCTGGCAGCTGTGCTGAGAATAGAATTAAATACACACAAGGGTAAAAGCAGAGAGACTCTTTCCATGGCTCTTTGGGGTAAGAAACAATGATACTCAATCCAGCAGTGCCTGCAGTGCTGAATCATCAATTCTAGTTATATTTTGAAAGATAAATTGAGATTTGTTATTAAATTTTAGATAGATAGGGTGAAAGGAAATAATAGAGTAAAAATGGCTCCAAGGATTATTTCTTGAATAACTGGAGGAAAGAAATTATGTTTTACTGAATTGGGGAAAGGCAAGATCTAGATTGATTGATAGAATGATTGATTGATACTTCCTAACTTACTTATTTTTAATAGTACTGGGAACTGAACCAAGAGCATCCTGTGTGTTCAGAAAGCACTCTGCCATTTAGTTACACCCTCAGCATGAGAGCTATGGTCTTTATATAAAAACTCCTTGTTCACTATTTAAGTCAAAATATTAGATACAAACATTTCTTGATAGGAGAATTATCTAATCCACATGAGAACTAGCTTCATATTTAGGTATTTATATAAGGACTCTCACCATTGTAAAAAAAATTATAGGAAAGAAACAGAAGATTACAGAGAAATTGTAGGGTCTCCAGTAGACCTTTATTAAAAATGCTTCAAATGCTGCTTGTCTGGGAGCACTCGTTAGAAAATACATTTGCTATGGAATGCTAACCCCTAGGAGAAATGGGATAGTGGCCATTTAAACATCTTAGGGGTATCAGATGCTAAGGTGTAGTAACTTGCAATCAATACCTGTCATTTGATGAATAGGTAACTAAATCCACCCACCTGAATCCAGTCTTTTTTTTTTTTTTCTTTATAGATCAAATTAAAAACAAAAGCAAGTTTTAAACCTACAAATTCTGGTGAAGCACAGAACTTGATTTTTGATATACTTTAAAATATTACAAAAAAAGGAGGTACTTTGAAGGTCCAGATGGAATGTGGCCAATTATGAAGCCAGGACTCGAGTCAACAAGAACAATGGCATTCTCACACACTGAGCAATATTCAGTTCAGGCCTGCCTCCCCGCCCCAAGGGAGTCAGAGCTTCTACAACTGTAGCCCAAGCCTCTGCCTCCCAGATGGCACATCTATTAGTGTACTTTTGACATGTGTCAATGTTTTGTAGACAACTACAGCATTTCAACAATATCCTCCAGCCTTTTAAATTCTCTCCCCTAAGACATTTTTAAATTAACATCCAGGGGCATTGTAGTGTTTCTAAGAATTCTTTTACCTTTTCAAACTTTATACTTTTTACTCATGAAAAGTAAATAAATCCATATCAAGTACCTATGTTGAGATAGAAATCAGAAATATGGTTAAATGATAATAATAACAACAATAATAATAAGGCAAAGTTACTGTCCTTTCAATGTTCACATCTTTTTTAAAAATAAATTATTTTTATTAGATATTTTCTTTATTTATATTTCAAATGATATCCCCTTTTCCGGTTTCCCCTCCGAAAAAAACTCCTATGCCCTCCCCACTCCCCAATGTTCACACCTTAATGGGGAAGATACAGAAGAATTGATTCTTCAGCTCTTGTCTGAAAAGAAGTAAAAATTGAACACCCAAAGCAATTATGGCTTTGGCTGTAAAGAACTTAATGAAACAATATATAATAGTTCTAAATTAAATTTCAGATTCTAAAACTGTCTAAGACTTTTATTTCATAGTCTGAAATACTGTAACAGTATCAATTAATTATACCAACTGTTACGATTTAAATGTACAATGTCTCTCACAGGCTTATGTGTTTGAATTTGTGTCCATAGCTGATAGTGCTATATTAGAAGGCTATGGAACCTTTAGGATGTATACCTTTGCTGGAGGAAGTTGATTGCTGAGGCCTAAATCCTCAGGCTTTAATCCACCCTACTCCTTCCTCGATTAGCTTCTAATCTACCACAAAGCTGCGACCTGTCACCAGTTGCCATACAATAAATGGGGAGGACCATAGTCACTGTGCCTTTCCTGTCATGAAACTCTAAACTATAGTAAATCATTCCTTCCATGTTGCTTCTTGTAAGCATTTAATTGAGGCAATGAAAAAAATAACTAACATTTCAACCCAGTATTGGTGCAGCCACATTAGTTCATTCCCTACCACAATCCTGTTTGGTAAATGTTTTTATCTCATTGTACAGAAAACAAACAGGAGAGGCAATGATCCCTTCAAGGTGGAAAAAAAATAGGCAAATAGAACGCTTTTATATTAAGAGAGGGGGTCTACATAAAATCCCCTTTGAGGCTAGGAATGTAGCTCAGTTGGTAGAGGGCTGGGCTAGCATGCTGGAAGTTCCAGTGCAACTATAAGCATAATTTCAGCGAACAGGAGGAAGGCAGGAAGGGAAAAACAGCACACTAGAGGGGAAGACAGGGAAATCTTAAGTTCAAGTTCATCCTCAGTCACATAGAGAGGCCAAGTTAGCTTGGACTATTTCATACCTTTTCTCTAAATATAAATATATTAAAAAGAAAGTTTCATAGATGTGGAAACTTCCCAATGTTAATGAATGCCAAACTGAGAAATAAAAGACTTACTAACTCTAAAACCAGATCTTTAACTAAGGGGGTACCCTTAGCATGACTGATATCAACAACTCATGAATCCTAAATATGGGATATTCTACAATAATCTTGATACAGACATCTGCCTTTCTTCTTCATATGCTTTGTGTTTAGGAATTTTGGTCTGCATGAAATTCATTGCCAGGTCCTGTGCACACTGGATATCAGTTGAGTTTGTCCTTTGGTAATACCCACAGGAGACAATGAGAACTGGAAGGAAGAAAGAAAAACAAAAGAGGCCATTTAATCATTTTTCCAGTTACCATTCTAACATATCATGGGTTAGTCATGATCAGATTTTTTTAACTAAAGCCATAATAGTGTATTATCCACCCTTTTAGTTGCCATGATAAAAATATTGACAAAGATAATAAGAAATGAAGAATACATTTTGGCTTATCATTTTAGAGGGTTCACTCCATCATGGTACAGAAGGCCCCACAGAGCAGAATAGTTCTTGTCATAGCAGGTCAAGAGCAGAGACAAGAAGAACACTGATCAAGAATTCATTTTCTGACTCTATCCCTCCCCTTGATTCTTCTATCTGTGTGCCCCTAATCCATGGACTGGTGCCACCCACATTCAAGACATGTCTTTCCCCTCAGTTAATCCTTTCTCTAATGCCTTCACAGACACACCCAAAGGTGTGCCTCAGTCTCCGAGAGGATTCTACAAGTAGTTGGGTTGACAATGAAGCAGTCACAGATGTCCCCCTCCTGGTTTTACAGCCCTAAATTTAAGTAATCAATCCATTCCTGCTTCTTCAGATCTACAGTTGATAATGGCTCCAGGGCCGGGCTCTTAATAGAAACAAGGTGTTTCACTGTTTCATCTTGTCTACATATTCAAAATAATCTCTTCATCACATCTTCCTGAAGGAACCCCATCAGAGGGGCCATCTGTTTTGTATTGGGACCCTGATTACTATAGCTTGAGAAATAAAACTAAAGAACTAGATGGGCAAAATTATTTCCTCTAAAGAAAAATTAACGTGTATGACACGAACCAACCCTAAATGGAGACTACTCCATATATTCAGTGCAGAAAAGGATAAGTCATTTTTCCCTTACCTTTCCCTAAAGATGAAATTTATCTCGCATTCTTGTCCAGCATGGTCAGAAAGACAAAGTCACTTTAGCCATCCTGGGGGCTTCTGCTTTCAGGCTGATATTTCTTCATTTCTTCATTTCTTAAAAAGTTTAAAATTTTCAACAAAACCTAAGAACAGAACAGATGTTAACATTTTAGTATTAAGCTTTAATATAATCCCTTTTGGCAACACTAATGAGGTCTGATTACTGTAAGGTTTTAGAGTAAAATAAAAGAATTTTGGCTTTATTTTAGAATGATGGAACATATTGAAGTCACATACTATTATCTCAAAGGAGGCCACTAGAAAGACGCTCAGACAGAAGTTCGTAAGATGGGATCTATTACTGCTGGTCTCCCTACTCCACCATCTTAAAAATTGGTCTGCTCAGAAAGCCAATTAAAGCCTCCTACACTCTTCTCCATTGACTAGAATAATTGTACTTTTAAAAAGCAGTTTAAATGGAGAAAGGAAATGTTTCCTTCAGAAATATTACACCCAAATTTCTCTTTATTACAGATGCATAATCAAAGCCTAGCACTGCCCTAGTCCCCGAGGTGGTTAGAGCATCTCCTCCATGTCACCTCACCTCACCTCCCGGTCACTGTCCCAGGTCAATAGCCCTGTGAGGGGCACCTCATCTCCTAGTGCCTCTTCCCATTCATCCATCCTCCACGTTGCAGTTTGATCATGTTTCTTCTCTGCCAGTCTTTTGGATGGCTCACACAATCGATAGAATAATGCCAACTACTGAGAGATACAAATATGACTTACCTGAACTTGTAGGAATCTCTAGGCTTCTCACCACCGCATGACATGTTTTCTTCACCCTGAGTGTCCTACCTTTCTGGTCTTCTCTGGATGCAACTCAGTCTTCCTTTCTTCTAGGGTTCTGTTCCTGCTGTCATGCTGACAGTAATCATTTCCAGCATTTACAGTTTTCGAGCACATTTTCATGCTCAAGGGACCAAGTTAAGTCACATCTTGACTAAAACTTTGCCTCAAATTTATTCCCACAATAGCATTACTGAAGTGTACCTGTTTTAATTTTTTATCTACTAAATATCATATTTTCCTTTGTTTAATAACCCATCCTCTCAGAAACAAGAAATAATGCTAAATATTTTTATTATGTCATCTCCTAAACCTCTGAGCTAAGCTGTATATTTAGAAAAGAAACGCTACTTGTTGAAGATCTACTGTAACACTCAGTGGCTTATTTACAAATGGTTTGAATTCATTCTCACAACATAAAGAAGCACTGTTATCCCAGCTGTTGATAAGAAAAGAAATGCTACTAAATTGCTGAAGATAATAGTGCGAAATCCAGAAACCTATATTCTGATTTTACTGCATTGTTTGCTATTCTCACACAGAATGCTGATATATCTTTTTTATTTGCAGATCATGTTACAAGTCACAAAATGCTTTGGTGACACAGAGTCCTCTAACAGATCACCAATAAACCAATAAAGTGGTTAAGACAGGGGAGAGAGCCTCACTTTTGGAGGTGAAGGCTTAGAGAGAAAAATTACTCTTCCTAGGTCACTCAAACAAAAACTGGAGTCACCAAGATGGGAATTCCTATCTTGAAAGCCAGTCCTCTTTCTAATCGCTTCTGTCGCCCACACTGATACTGTATTTCCTTCCTGGCAGGGGAGAAATATTGTGCCTTCCAAACAACTTGCCTTTGTTAAGAGAGCTGCGCACACATCTTGCTCTTTGGTCCTGTCTTAGATATTAAGAATCTGATCTCCCCAGTTAACACAACTACATGCTAAGCTGTGGCTGTGAGGCACAAGCTAATACTGTCCTATCTTGACTTGTGTTGTTAATGAGTTTTGACAACCCATAAGTCTTTTTTAATTTTTAAAAATCAGGTGCCTCACTCTTTTGAAAAGGGAATGGGGCCCATCATTGCTCCCATGACTGGATCTGAGGGTACCATTCCCACTTGCCTTGTCATCTTCTGAGTTCCTAATCTGTCTCTCACCATTGAAGATGTCCCACTGACAGAGAGGTACTGCATGATACCACATGAGAGAGAGCTTGCAGAAGACTTTCCCACAAACTTGCCTCCTTGTCCCTTCTTCCAAGCATAGAAGAGCATCCTTTGTAAAGAGCATCCTTTACAACGATGTCAGCATCAGCTACTTGTGCTGCTATCCTTTGTGATCCGCATTCCATCTGCACTGCAAGTCCTTTGAGAGGAATGCTATTCTGTGAGTGAGAAAGGATTTCCCATTACAGTGGCTGAGCTGGTTTTGGTTTTACCAGTTAGACCTCTGACCTCTGCTTTACCTGCCCAGCTTTCTGAGTGACACCGAAGAGACAACTGCATGATAGATGCAACAAGATATTTCTTACTAATGTCACTTCAGTAAGCTTAGTCTAATCTGATTGTTACTCTTTAGTATGAAGGTGCTAGGTTCTGTACTCTGTACAGGACTTTCCAGTTCTCTTACTTAATGCCATCAGGGAACTACCTACAACATACATCAGTTATTTTGGCAAAATAGTATTTTACTTCTGAATATGTTATTAAAAATATATCTTACCTTTCACATAGGAGAATATGACAATGCACCCACATGGTGTTTTGTCTACCCACAGATCAGGTGTACTTCCTAGCTATACATGAACCTCTTGATTAAGTTGGAGGAGCCTTAGGCTAACAGCCTGAAGGCCTAACTGTGTCACTCATCTTCTTTTCTTCTCTGGACCTTGGAACTTTTGTGAGTTTAGAGCAGAGAACTAGAATCAATACACCAGTGATGATGAACACAAAATAAAAAATACATTTGAAGAGCATAAGTAGCTGTGCAAGAGAAAAACAGAGACCTGGGTGGTTTTAGTAGTTCTGTTGCTTACTAGTTTTGTGAGCTAGAGAGCTCTATTGCCATGTGTCATGTCTGTGCTATGTTTTTGTATCTGATTTTAATCTGTCTAGCATCATCCATTTTCATAACCCTTGGTCTCTGTAGACATGTAAGGTACTACCCAACCCTCACCTAGGACTTATCTGTATTTGGCTAATACCTACTTGCCTTTCTTATGGTGCCAGAACATTACCAAGATCAGTGGTATTGACGGTAAACAGTGCTGCACACACAGTTCTAACTTCCTGGTAAAGTTGCCTATTGCAGACATCATGATTGAGTACTGGAACAGTGGATTGTCCTTGCTGGTTTTCCCTTTCTCCTCCAACACTGTCTTCAACTTAGCCTTCACTCTGTGGTCTCTAGCATCTCTTAGCCCCGCACCCTATATCAAGCACACAACCCTTATTTGATCCTTGTTCCACTGTAAAACCAGTCAGTGAAGCAAACATATGAATAAATAAATAAATAAATAAATAAATAGAAAATTAAGCTTCAACAACAAAAAAGCCCACTGCACTAATGGATAGCTTTTATCCAGAGCAATGGTGTGAACAAGTTCTGGGATCAAGAGAATCAGAATTCAATTGCTGCGAGACTTTAGTAAAGTTTCTTAATCTTGAGGCCTCAACTTTGTCATCTGTACAGTGGGAATGGTGATAGTGCACAGCCTACAAAGATGGTATAAAATACAGCATTCAGTAGGGTCAGTGTTCAAGTCAGTGTTTGGCTTGGCAAAATTTAAATACTCAACAATGGGAGAAGGAACCTGAGAAATGGCATCAGTGGTCAGGTCAATCAATACCAGCCATGTTCTGTTAGAGAAAGAGCCTAGAGAACTCACTAAACTTATGCTAATTAACTCATGTTAATGATACCACAGTCAAGGGCTCTGTAAGTGTCTGCTGTGAAATAGCTCACATAGCTCACAGTGAGAGAATAGGCTGCCAGGCTGTAATTCAGCCCCCTTGTTACTGTGTGTAGGAAAAAAAATATCCCTTGTC
>JADRCC010573493.1:0-17846 GCA_019843855.1 Hylomyscus alleni | reverse complement strand
GGAGGCAACTGGTTTTCTCTTTTAATCACTAGGGAACCCCAAGGAGAGTATGTAAGGTTTTGAACTAATTGCATCTTAAAACAATGCAAGATGTTTCCAGATGTGTCCATGTGCTGTGTAAATTCAATAACCCCCCCCTCTGCTCATTAACAATGACACCTATTGTGCTGACCAGGAACAAATTTGATCTTTTATTTTCCATCTTGCTTCAGTTCTTTCTCTTAATTATCCTCGTCCCAGAGAGGAAGTCCGTCAGCATACACAGATGCCACTAACTGCACAAGGGAATGAGGGTAGGATGTGAAATGGCAGCGGGACTCTGGGTTTCTTGCTGATTGCAAAATAATTTGAGAAGAAAAAAAAATAATAATTTCTGCTGGACAGATGCAGAAGTCCCAGAAAGTGCTTACCAAGGCCTTCATTACCTATGGTGTTAATGAATCCATCTTCTCCTTTTCTACGGCTTACGAGGAATATCCACACAGGGATACAGTGGAAAGCCGAGGGAGGAACCCCAGCACTCGAAGCATCATGTGCTCACGTGACTGATAGGTTGGTGCTCACGTGACTGATAGGTTGGTGATTTGACTTCCAGTTCTCTAGTAAGTGGAAGGGTGAGGCTTGTGATCAGGCAGATGACTTCAAGTTACTGAAAAACTCTGAACCTTTTAATTTCTTAAGGGAAATATTATTTTTTCCGAGAACTATATGAATTTTTAAAGGAGAAAATTACATATGAAGCGATGTTAAATGTGACCAAGTAGACTTTGTCAGGGTTTGATTATGCAATATTTCTAGACATGTTTCAGTAACAGTTACTGCATATTCACTTTTGGGAGCAGTCTTTGATGGAAGCCACATTCTGTAAAGTGAAATCAAAACAGTTGTCAAGGGCTCGAGTGTGAAAGTCAGTGGTAAACTTTAGAGGTACGAATCAATCCAGGCATATAAGGCAGCTATGCTTCATACGTTTGAAGAGTGGATTAAAAGAAAATAAAATTTTAACATTTGGAGGTTATTTTAGTTCCAGATAAGATGGTTTAGTTTACTGATCTTTTCTTTCTCTTATGAAATCTAAGGACAAAATTCATGGAGCATTTGTTTGAGAATAACTGCATATTCACTTTTGTTAGAAACAAACAGCCATGAGAAGGGTGAGGACGAGCAAGTACTACCGACTGGGTCTGGAGATTACTGCATAGATTTATGGGTGAAGGCATGTTCTCCAGGTGTAGATGTTATGCTGGTGGACATTTTGTTTTTAAATTTTATGTGTAAGCACATGTGGTCTCTCTCTCTCTCTCTTTCTCTCTCTCTCTCTCTCTCTGTGTATGTGTGTGTGTGTGTGTCTGTGCATGCATGTGTAAATGTGTTGGTATTTGTGTAGGGGTTTATATATGTAAGTGGCCACAAGAAGGAGTCATGTCTTCCAGAATTGGAGTTACTGGCCTACAAGCACATAGGCACTAGGAACTGACTTAGGTCCTCTAGAAGAGGAGTATGGACTCTTACTCACTAAGCAATCTCTACAGCACTGGTGGGGGACATTTCACAAGAACTTCAGGAACTAGGGAGTGGGGGTTATTAACATAAAGGATATGTGTGGTCCTAGGGAGTCTCAGTCTTTCTGTCTCTGTCTGCCTGCCTGTCTGTCTGTCTGTCTACTCTCTCTTCCTCTCTCCTTTCTTCCCAACTCCCCTTTTCTTGTTGCTCCAAGATTGAGCAGTGTCCTCACCTCCCCTCTCTTACCAATCCAGCTGGGAGTAGAGGGAAACAATGATCCCAAATCAGTCTTTCCTCCCTCTGGGTACCTTTTCTGGGATATTTTATTATAGTAACAGAAAGATCCCTACCACAGGAAGAACTTTAGAATTGTATTATCACCAAACAAATGGCGATTTTGCCAGAAAGATTTCTTTTAACACCTTCTCTCATGAATGTAGTGTATGCAGGAATCAGAAGCCAGGCCTATCCAAAGCTAAGAAATAACTCTATAGTTATGACTTAAGAAACAATTAAGAAGCCATGGTGGTGCATGCCTTTAATCCCAGCACTTGAGAGGCAGAGGCAGGCAGATTTCTGAGTTCAAGGCCAGCCTGGTCTACAGAGTGAGTTCCAGGACAGCTAGCAGTCAGGGCTCTCGAAAAACCAAAAAAAAAAAAAAAAAAAAAAAAGAAACAATGAAGAGATTTGATAAGTGAAGAGATTTGATAAGGCTGGTAGAATACAAAAGCCAGTCTTTGTATCTGTAAGCCTCAAGCCTTCCTATGGCAATGACAGCCACGTGACAGTGAGAATGTCACCTTTACTTCCTATCAGTTGAGGGATGACCATCAGGTAGGGGAAATACATTCTCATCTCTATTTTGACTTTTCTTTCTGTTCTTCTGCAGTTTGATCATGAATATGGGAACAGATATGGAGAAACGATGAGACAGTAAATCCCCAATATTCTGGCCAGGCAGACAAAAGGATCTTAAGGGAATTAGAAAATAGAGATCTTAATAAGGGAGAAATTCAATAAAATGACCCTATAACTTTTTTGTTTTTTGTTTTGTTTTGTTTTGTTGAGACAGGGTTTCTCTGTATAGCCCTGGCTGTTCTGGAACTCACTATGTAGACCAGGCTGGCCTCAAACTCAGAAATCTGCCTGCCCCTGCCTCCCAAGTGCTAGGATTAAAGGCATGCACCACCACTGCCCAGTGGACCCTTTAAATTTTTAGTGTTCTCTTGGATCACCCCTGAAATGAAGTGTGTGGGCAAATCCCCCAAACACTGAGAACTGAGCCACGGAATATATTAATGGCAAAGATCCAGCCTGACTCCTGGGCAGTTCACAACTGGGGAAGATCTGAGCAGTTCTACAAAGACTTTAGGAGCAGCATGTAATGTACTGGTCACAGTGTGAAGCCTTGGTCAAAACCTAACAATCTAGTTAAAATAAAAGCACCAGAATTTGCTGCAGAATTTAAGCAAGACCGAGAGCTGCAATAGTATTCAGATTATTTAGGAAAGAATTCAGAAATTTTCAGCATATGAAAAAAATAGCTAGAATTTAAAATACATATGACACAACTGAAGTGGACATTTCTGGTTTCTTCGGAGACTCAGTTGTGTCATGTGATGCTTTTCTGGAAACTGTCTTCAGAGAGGATGTTTATGATGGAAGCACAGTTGTGGGAGGATGTTTTCCTGGAACCTGCCTGGAAAAGGGGATATTTTGCTAGAGCGTATGATGAAGAAAATACATGATGTTTGAATAGGAAGTGTACACGGCTGTGTGGTATTGGATCATCATGCCACTTGTTGCTGATTATCGTTTGTTGTGACTTCATAGAAAGAAATGCACCAAAGAACGTCTGGTCGTGTTCCAGTAGCTTCTTGATACTAGCTTGGACTTAGGCCCATTGACAGAGCCTTGCAGTTTCTTCTGGATCAAACTGCCATTGCTGATTCATAAATAGGGTTTGCAAGTGGATAGAGCTACTGCTGCTGATTTGTGTAAACTGAACTGCTGATATCCTGACAACGAAGAGTGGATTCATCCCAAAGAATTATTTCTAAACAAGTCCACATCCTTCTTTGTCCTATTAACCTTTCCTTTCCGCTACCTCTGGTAGGTGGATGGGAAGAAGGGAGGTTAAACATTTAAGTACATTTAGGTTTAAAAAAATATAAGCCTACAAACAATGTTTACAAACATAAAAATGGTGTGGTAGCAAATATGAAAAAGATTCTGAAAAGCTATTTGAGATGTGCCATTAGAAAATTAGATTCATTCTTTTTAAATTGTTTTTTTTCTGTCTGTCTCTCTGTCTCTGTCTCTATCTCTCTGTCTCTCTCTGTGTGTGTATGTTGTAGTAAAACCAATTTAAGCTTATTCATGACTAGCTTACAAATCAATGAAACTCAGACTAAGGTTATTTTAGTTGACTTTGACAACTACTGGGAAGTAACTCCTTTTTTAACTGCTGGCAAGGCTACCTCCCCAGCAGTATACCCTAGATACATTCTGTTTCTCCTGGTCATGTGCTCATGGTTCCGTCCATCTCATGGAGGCTCTTCCTCTCTCTTCTTCTTCTTCCTCTCTCCTAGTCTCTCCTCCCTCAAACCAGGGCATTCCAAATCCACCTACCTCTAATCCCTCAAGCAATTGGTTGTAGCCAATTTTATTTAACTAATAGGTTGAAATCAAGGAACAAAGTTTGTACAACAAAAGCTTTGTAAGCATGAGAAGTCACTTGTAGGCCTAGACCTTCAGGTATATAATTTAGCATTATAATCCGTAGCAGCAGACATTAAACTCCACAGTGTGTACACTATAGAGCATGTGTGGAGAACACCTTCCCAGGAACTCTGCGTGATAAGGTTTGGTAGCAAGTACCTTACCCAACTAGCCATTTCAATTTCTCTGGAGTAGCCCATTAGAAACAGAAACAGGAGCAGGAAATTTCAGCAAAAGAAAAAAATCTAAATAGACAATAATTCTGAAAACATAAAACACAAATGAGAAATAAATGGAAACTGTCCACAGTCAAAATGAACATATATGTCAAAGCCTTTTTTTTAAAAAAAAAATTGAAGGACAAGCTATATAGTGGAAATGTATTCACATTCAATGCATCTGAAAAAATACTCTTAGTCATAATATAAATTTACACTCTACAATAGGCAAACAACCCATTCAAGGGAAAAATGCATGATCAAATATTTGAGTGAGGACAACGTACAGGTGACAATAAAGGCAAAAATGACTTATGTTCATCAACTTTAGAAAACTATAAATCAGAACTGCAGTAAATTATATTGCACAGCCTATTGGCATGGAGCTTCTCCCACAAACTGCAAACACTGCATAAGCACCAGTATTTTTTTCTCCTTTTAAAACCTATCATGTTTATTTGATTCTTAGTAATTTTTTTATGTTATGGGGCTTTATCTGCCTGTTATGCCTGTGTATCATATCAGATTCTCTACACTGGAACTACAGATGATTTTGAGCCACCATGTAGGTGCTGGGAACTGAACCTGTGTTCTCCAGAAGGACAGTTGTTGGTTTTAACTGAAGAACCACCTCTCCAGCCCCTCTCTTATTCTTTTTAAAAAGATCTCTTTTTATTTTTTATTATGTGTATATGTGCACTTCTGAGGATAGGGATGTACATGGGAGTGTAGATGCCTGTCAAAGTCGACAAAGGGCATTGGATCACCTGGAGCAGCAGTTATAGAGTTACAGGCAGTTGTGGGCTGACTGATGTCTACCTGATATGTGTGATAGGACAGAATTCAGGTCCTCTGCAAGGGCAGTTAGCTCTCTTACTCCTGATGTATCTCTCTAGCCCCTCCCTCTTTCGTTTTTAAGCAATTTCTTAGAAATTTAAACATCTATTTGCCTGGTAACTCAGTTGCCCTACAAGTATATCTGATTCTAATTATATCTCCCCATAATTACCTAAGGTGGGGACAACCTAATAAAATGAATGAATGAATAAACTGTGGTATAGCTATTAAGTGGAAACCCTACACTACATAAAAGTTAATGGATTATCAACACACTATACCTTTGAATGTTTGAAGGAAAGAAGACAGACTCAGAAATCAATGAAATGTAGGAACCCAATAAAATAAAATATCTCCAGTGTAAGGCTGTAGTGAATGAATCTTCATTTTTAGTGTTAAAAAGTTTGAAAGAAAAGTGGATGTAAATGATTTCATTGGGCCACTTTGGGGACTATGGGACAGTTGATATTCCTCAGAGTGGGGACTGAACAGGTCTACCCATTTGTCAAGTTTATTGAATAAACAAAGAAATTTTTTGCATATAAAATGAAACTAGTATTTATATAAAAATAACTATGTTATGAACCACAGAAGATTTAGATATCATATTTTAATTAAACATAAAATACACATTCTTTTTATTATTTTTTTTTCAAGACAGGGTTTCTCTGTGTAGCCCTGGCTGTCCTGAAACTCACTCTGTAGACCAGGCTGGCCTCGAACTCAGAAATCCTCCTGCCTCTGCCTCCCACGTAAAATATACATTCTTATAGCTTCCAAGGAAAAGCCACAAGTCACAAAACTGATAAGGTTCAAAGCCAGTGACTCCATTTGACAGTTGATGGTTGGGAGAACTAAATATTTCCCAATGTGCTGTAGTACCTTCCATTCCATGTTGTTATGAATTAAGTGTGTTTATACTGTTTGTTGATCTAGCTCTTTCCTCATTTTCATTCTAAATGCAGTGAAGCCTTTGTTTATATGGTACAATATGAGGGCATTTGACTCTCATTTGGAAAACTATATGTTTGATTCCCTTTGTATTTGCTTGTGCTAAAACCAGCGTAATTTCACAGTTTTTAACTGGCAATGAAGATAGAAACGTGAGGAGAATTCATAGGGTGGAAAGTTCTTGGCTGGAAGATAAATATTCTGATGGTCGCAAGTCCATCTATGCATGTGTGTGTGTGTGTGTGTGTGTGTGTGTGTGTGTGTGTATTCCTATGCTTAAGATACTTTGAGTCCCATAAATGTATGCAAATATTGAGCATCTATCAAAACTTTTGTGTAGAAAATTTAAAACACTAAATTAAAATTTTATATAGGACTTAATCCGTTTGAAGCAGAAGCTATAGAGGAACATGGTTTACTGGCTTGCCATCATTGGCTCATATCCATCTAGCTTTCTTTCTTTTTTTATTAGATGTTTTCTTATTTACAATATCTCCTTTCCCAGGTTCCCCTCCAAAAAAAAAAAAAAAGAAAGAAAGAAAAATATAATAAACAAAAACTAAAACAATCCCCGGTTCCCTCTCCCCTCCCCCTGCTTACCACCCCACATTCTCCTGCTTACTGGCCCTGGAATTCCCCTAAACTGGGGAATAGAACCTTCACCAGGCCAAGGTCTTCTCCTCCCATTGATGACCGACTTGGCCATCCTCTGCTATACGCATGCTGTTGGAGTCATGAGTCCCCCCATGTGTACTCTTTGGTTGTAGTTTTAGTCCCTGGGAGCTCTGAGGGTACTAGTTAGTTCATGTTGTTGTTCCTCCTAAGGTGCTGCAAATCTTTCAGCTCCTTGGTTCCTTTCTCTAGTTCCTTCATTGGGGACCCTGTACTCAGTCCAATGGATGGCTGTGAGCCTCTACTTCTGTATTAGTCGGGTACTGTCAGAGCCTCTCAGGAGACAGCTATCTCAGGCTCCTGTCATCCAGCACTTGTTGGCATCCACAATAGTGTCTGGATTTGATGATTGAATATGGGAAGGATTCCCAGGTTGAGCAGTCTCTGAATTGTCCTTATTTAACCAAAAATATTTGTCTAGGAGTAGAATCACCCAGAGTAGGCTGAGCCCTCTGTCATCCAATAGTAATTAAAACATGCCACAAACATATGATTGGCCAATCTGATGGAGTCAGTTTTTTTTTAACTGAAATTCTTTCTTTCCAGGTGACTACAGTTGGTGTCAAGTTTGACAATAAAAACTAACCAATATAATTCACTTCTTGTCAACTTGACAAACAATTACATCACTGTTAGAAACTAATCTTTTCTCTTTTTTTGTCCAAAAGATCACGTTATTATAGTAATATAAAACACAATACAACTTTAAAAGTGTCACAGTTAAAAGAAATCTCAACAATTTAAAATTTCAAGTTTTTTTTTAATATGAAGTTTTAACTGTGGGTTTCTGTAAAAGAAAAATTATATACTTTTTTTTATTACTAAAAAGAACTAGAGTATAGTAACAATTAGATCAGAGCAAAAATGTAAGAAGCTTAGTGTTAGGCTCCAGAAGGCATAGGCAGTTCCACTTCTGTTCTACCACCTACAAGACACACTGCTGTGTTCATAGGCTCAGGAGCTCTGCTGCCTACTTGCCAATGTCCTTGGTGGTTGGCTACCTCATGAATCTCCTGATTTCTGTCACCTTCAATATCCTGAGGTCTCCACTCCAATGGAGGCTCCATCATAGTGGCCTTTTACAATGCTAAGCTTGGTTGTAATATCACTAAAACCAGTGCCACATGAGGAATTCTTGCATATTGCCACATTCAGCTGATATCTTGATATATAGCCTTTGTAATATCTGAACTACCTCTCCTACATGCTAACCCCCACAAACTTTGTTCCTAAGAGAGTTTGCTTCAACAACACTGGTTTCTTAGTAATCACAGATAAATTTTCACCTCTAGCTAGCCACATTCATTGTTCAAATAAGTTAAGGTCCTCACAATTCACTAAATCTTAATTAGAAACATAAAAACAATCATCTTGCTGGAGATTATACTTTATTCTGAGAATTTACAAGCCAGATTTCTACTTTCTAGTTTTCAACTTTCCCAGAAAAGGCCCACTGTACTCTAAGGATTCAATGTGCTTTCCAACTAAACCCCCAAATTCCTTGATAATCAAAACAGCAATCACATCCTTCTGGTACTAAATTTTGTCCTTCTTTGGTTTCTGTTGATCTGATGAACAGCATAGCTAAAAGCAACTTTAGGGAAGAAATAGTTTGGCTTTTACTTGCATGTAATTTTCCATCTTGGAGAAAAGTTTCTGCAGAGATATAAACAAGATAGGGATTCCAGCAGGGTAGAAATTTGAACAAGAAACTAGGAAGGAACACTATATACTGGCTTGCTCCTTGTCCAGGAATGGCTTGCCAAGAGTAGTTAGGACCCTCCTATATCAATAAGCAATCAAGAAAATGCATTAAGGATATAATTTAGGTCAATCATATAGAGGCAATTCAGTTTTTTCAGTAGTCCTGGCATGCATGCTTTCTCCTTGCTTTTTAGAGAGGAAGCAGTAAAACATTGATTCATTGAGAATCACTTTGGTGTCTTGCCAATCCTCTGACTGTAAGTAGATTTCTCTGACCAAAGGATGGTATACCATATCCATCTTTACAGGCAGAGCTATCTCCGTGACTGTGTCTCCCTTCCCATGAACTGTCAATGTGTAGGGATGTGCTCCCTGGGTCCTGTCTAATTGATCATGAATTACCCTCCAACAATTTTTGTTTGTGTAGTCTAGAACAATCTATTAACTTGGAAGTTCGATTAAATTTTCTCAAAAATCTCTTAGCAAAAAGATAAAACATCTTTATAGATTGTCGTGCAGGTAGACTAAAACATTCCAAAGTTATGAGTGCTGGTCGTTGTCATTAAAAAGATGTATCAAGATCCAAAGCTCACATTTCATCCATCACAGATGAGTTATAGATATGCTTGATTGTCCTTTGACGTTGTTTTTTTCATCTTCCTTTCTTGTTTTCTGCATCTCATGTTTCTTCATTAATAAACTCTTCAGACTTTTGCTTTCTATTTCTGGATATATTTTTCGAATTTTGGTTTATCTTAAAGTATTTTAAAAAAATATATAGTGCTTCCTACAATTTAATAAGGTATGGAGTGTCTTTTTAAGATTTTAGAGATCTTAGGAAAGATTAGGTAATACCAAAAGAGAGTACCGAGAAGTAACACCAATATTGTCATTTCTACAAACAGCTTGCTTGGTTTAATGTGAATAAATAGCTCATCTTCAGTTTGAGCAATTTTCCACATGTGTCTTCTTTGAGACCCCTGAAAACTCAAGGAATTTAATGCTTACTCAACATTCGTAATTTGTTATTCTCCTTTCCCTAAATGGTTTGTAGTGATGCATCAGTTGTGTTCAAGGTCAGGGCATGAGGCTATAAATAGTTATTTGTAGGAGTGTAAAAACCCTAGTAGTATTTCCAGGTAATGAGGTACAAGACAAACTTTCAGGCTGACATTTTTACTAGTGTAATTTCTTCAACCTCACTGCAACCAGGGGACTCAGGAGAACTCTGCAATGTCATGAAGTTTTTAACATTGCTTTTGAGGGTTGGTACATTTCTACAATAACTTGTTGTTAGCAACATCATTTACTTCCTGACTATTGCTTGAGTTTGACAATTCCTGATTTAACTTTTATCTTTGTCTGTGCTGTCAAGAGTGAGATGATCATGCAGGGTTGTTTTACATATTCTGGACAGTTCTTATAAATGTTAACCTGTATGTTTATTTTCTTTTAGGCACAGTATTTAAACAAATGCCCATGCAAAAAATAGCTTACCAGTCCTAGTTTATCCAGGATGCTTTGTCATGGATGAGACTATACAACTGTAACTGGGGCAAGATCTTTCTTTAGGTAAGGACAGCCAATATGCCAAAGTAGATCAGAAAATTTTTTCAAGTAGATCCTAGGAGCCATGTAGGCAGGCCACATAGTTCTAGTAGCTTCTATGTTGATGGATTTGTGTCTCTTGTACACTTAGTGAAGAACCCCACAGGAAGGGATCTTTTTTTTCACCGATAAGTTTATTACTTGTAATTTCTTCTATCAAAAATTTGACTAGGCTTTATTTCTGACTTATTGCTTGCTGATTATAAAGCCGGATGCTTGTGTCAGCCCTGGGTACCCATTAACCTAGTAATATTTGGTTTGAAATCTCAGTCACTGAAGGTGTATAAACATATTGAAGCTTTTCTAAGTTTAAAAACGAGTGCATAGAAGTAATATTATAACATGAGCTATATCCTTTCTGTAAAAGAGGGTCTCATTGGCCAACAAAAGTCCATGCCCTCTTGTCTTTGTTAAATTTCTACTCCTGTGATAAAACAGTATGACTAAGGGCAACTTGAAGAAGGATTTATTTCATTGTAGTATCAGTTCCACAGCATAGTGGGTATTTATGGCAGAACCTCAAGCAGATCAGGAACCTGGAGGCAGGAGATGATGAAGAGGCCATTAGAGGAATTCCTCTTCCTGGCTTGTTTCCTATCACCGGCTCAGCCTACTTTCCTATAGCATCAGAACCACCAGCCTCTGAGTGCTGCAATTGTGAATGCAAAATGAGTTGGGTTCTCTCCCTTCACTCATCATTCAAGATAATTATGGGCGCCATAAGCTTGACCATAGGTTTATCTGGTGGGAATATTTTTCAGTTGAGATAACCTTTTCCAATATGATCTTAGCTTGTTTGTCAACATAAAAACAGTCAACATATTTCTCTTTGTAATTTACATATATTAGTGAGAATACAGTATTCAAAAGGTTAAAGAAAGTGATTTACCTTGATTATAACTCATTCAGTTTTAGTTTATCTTTATCAGACTGAGAAGACCCTGCTGATATATCTTGTGGTTGAAGAATGAATAAAATTAAATTTTCTCATGGTTATTTGTTTCTCTATTCATTTATTTATTCATTTGTCAATTAATGAATCCTAAGTGGTAATGTACCAGAGAGAAATGTTGCCAGTCTGTCTATAATAAAGAAGAAGATATAGAAATGCATGTAAGCATAGTTTATATTTTCCAGAATAAGTATATATAACGTATAAGTTAATAGTTCATTTCCTTTTTTATTGCAAATAGTAAAAGAAGAGCCTTGTTGGCATACTGCTTTGGGCTAAGAACGTTAGAACTAGTGTATGACATGGCAGTAGCTTCTATATTATATACTCATCTATGTTTATCTCTCTACAGGGTAAGTGATGAAAACAAAAGCAATAACAGCAATAATAATCATAAACAATAGAAACACAACAATAGAAACTAACATGGAGATCTGGGTAAGTGAATTCCGTTTCATTTTTTTTTAAATGCCTGCCTCAAGAAAGATGAAGACATGACTCAATCATCTAGGTGGGAAAACATTTTGCTTTTGGAATATTCATGTTTTCTACATTCCAATTTTGTTCTAGTATAACTTGGAGAAGAAAATAGTTTTTTTGATTGTCCTAGAGATTTATACTTTTACTAGACCAGATGACCAATGTCATCTGTGTTGGGGAAGCTTTTATGAGCACAGCAGGTTGCTATATCCACTAGGGTATAAAGAAGGACAATACAGGAGAAATAAAGAATGTGTTTGGGTAAGCATAATACAAAACAATGTAGCAGCTTTAGAGAAGGGGAAAACAGACAAACAAACAAAAAAATAAACAAGAGCTGTTGTATCATAGAAGAGAGGATACCCATGAATATTCCTGTGCTTTTCAGTGAAGTGTTTATAAAGCAGATAAAGCTGACCTAGATTTAGTGAATCTTTATTAGATAGACAGAAAAAAAGATGGAGGCAGTTCAAGATAGAACAAATTTTAAGATTTAAGACAAATGTCTAAGATTATTTCTTTATTAAGTAACATTTATTGAGTAACTGTGGCATGAGTTGCAGCCTGCAAGTATTTTATAATACTGTCTGAGAAGAGATGAATATTTATAGTTACCTAATAAAAACAATGAAATACAATAAACTTGACAAGAAAAACTACTATGGAATGTACTAAGAATGAAGAAGAAGCAATTTGTTTTGACTAGAAGGTGGAGGCAATTGTATTTAACCTTTTTTAGGGGATAAATAGGAATTTTGTGATCACAAAGAGAAGAAACTACTTTTTTGACAGGGGAAAGAGGATGCCACCTTGTCCAAGTGGATGTTTCATTGGCTACTTCTGTCCTAACCGATTCTTCACCCTGCCTCAGACTTACTGAATTACATACAGTTTCTCTTAAAGCAACGCAGTGTTCACCTTATAAACATGTTTCTGAGACTGGTAAAGACTAAATCTACTGGTAACCATGGTAATATGATATAGCTTGTTGGGGAATAAAGAGTAGTTTGGAACAACTCAAGGTGTGTGAATCCCAAGGATGAAAATGTGCTTTGAGAGGTCCTGGAAACAGTCATAAGATCATCAGGGGTGATGAGACTAACTTATGTGATATGTTCAATGAAAGTAAGGCAATTTAGAGGTAAGAAACATTTGGAGTATGTAACTCATCAGTGGTGATGTTCAAATTGCTCATGAAGTTTTCTATCCATTTCCCAAACTCTCATGTTGAGAGTAACTATGCCTTAAGCTTCACAAATTACATATATTTGAGATTATGTTTACTCCAAAAGGACTTAGGTTTAGGTTTGTGGAATTCACTAAAACTCCAAAATATTTGTCAGAAAATTAAAGTTAATTTATTCATTTACAAAAGCCAAACTAAGCCTTTCTGCTCTAACCCTTCTGCCCTGTCCTTTCTGCTGGTGCAGACTCCTAGATGGTCTTCTTCAGTGAAGACACCATATCCTAACCCATCCTAGAGGACTCGCTGCACTCAAAGCAGTTGCTAAGAACCCACCACCACCACCACCATAAGTCTCAGAGCTGCTGCTAGAAGCCTGGTGGACTCCAGACCCATCAGTCATCAAAACCCCCACCCTCCCAAATACCACTCCCCTTCTGTCCCTTCCACCCCTTCCACCCACTCCTTTATACTGTGGCAGACTCTTAGCTTCTCTGCTTCAGTGAAAACATCATATCCTGACCCATCCTAGAGGACCCACGGCACTGAGAGCAGTTAAGGACCCATGGCACTGAAAGTAGTTGAGGACCTACTGCACTGAGAGTAGTTAGACAACAATTTAACTACTCCACTGAAAATCCAATAATCTGATGGCCTCCCAGAAGATCTACTGCAGCCAGGGTAGCAGATCAATAGTTTCTCTGCCCCAATGAAGAGCCCCCAGTTGGAAGGCTCCACAATTGGTCTGCTACAGTCAAGGCTACGGGTCTACTAGAAGACTTGAAGAAATCCAGGAACAAAGGAAGCAGACTCCAGACAGACATCCAGACCAACAAACTTCAGAGATATCCAGATCACTAAAGGCAAGCACAAGTCCATAAGCAACAAAATCCAATATACATGGAAATCATCAGAACCCAGTTCTCCTACTACAGCAAGTCCTAAATACACCAACATACCCAAACATCAGGAATCTGTACTAAAATCCTATCTCATGAAGATAATAGAGTCCTTTAAGGAGGATATCAATAACTCACTGAAAGAAATACAGGAAAACACATGTAAGCAGGTGAAGGAATTGAATAAAGCAATCCAAGACCTAAATATGGAAGTAGAAACAATAAAGAAACAAATAGTAGAAACAAATAGAGGCAAACCTGGAAATGGAAAACCTAGAAAAGATGTTGGGAATTACAGATGAGAGTATCACCAACAGAATACAAGAGATAGAAGAGAGAATCTTAGGTGTAGAAGATACTGTAGAAGAGGTTGATGCAACTGTCAAAGAAAATTCAAAACATAAAATACTCCTAACTCAAAGCATCCAGGAAATTCAGAACATAATGAAAAGACCAAATCTAAGAATAATCAGGATAGGAGAGAATGAAGATTCCCAGCTCAAAGGATCGGAAAAGGCCTTCAACAAAATCATAGAAGAAAAATTCCCCAAACTAAAGAAAGAGATGGTCATAAATGTACAAGAATCCTATAGAGAGGCTGGTAAGCTGGTGAAATGGCTCAGTGATTAAGAGCAAGGACTGCTCTTCTGAAGGTCCTGAGTTCAAAACCCAAGACCACATGGTGGCTCATAACCATCCATAACAACATCTGACTTTGTCTTCTGGAATGTCTGAAGACAGCTACAGTGTACTTGCATACAATAAATAAATAAATCTCTAAAAAAAAAAAAAAAGAGAAAATCCTATAGAATACCCAATAAATGGGATCAGAAAAGAAAATCTTCTCATCACATAATTATCAAAACACTAAATGCACAGAGCATTAAAGAATATTAAAGGCTGCAAATGGTAAAAGGCCTAGTAACATACAAAGGTAGACGTACCAGAATTACACCAGACTTCTCAACAGAGACGTTGAAAGCCAGAAGAATCTGGTCAGAGATTGTGCAGACTCTAAGAGAAAAAAAATGCCAGCCCAGGCTACTATACCCAGTAAAACTCTCAATAAACATAGATGGAAATAGCAAAATATTCCAGGACAAAACCAGATTCAAACAGTATCTATCTACCAAACCAGCCCTACAGTGAACCCTAGAAGGGAAACTCTAATACAAGGAAGGTACCTGCACCAAAGAAAGGATAAGATATTAAGATCTCACAATAAAGTCAAAAGCAGGGAGCAACAAATATATAAAGCCATCTACAAAAATAAACATATCATGAACCAACAGTCATCTCTCTTTAATCTCTCAATATTAATGGACTCAATTCATAAAAAGACTTAAGCTAACAGACTAGATACACAAACAAGATCCAGAATTTTGCTGCATACGAGAAACACACCTCAATAACAAAGACAGACACTATCTCAGAGTAAAAGGATAGAAAAATGTCTTCCAAGCAAATGGTCCCAGGAAACAAGCAGGAGTTGCCATATTAATATCCAATAAAATATACTTTCAATCATAAGTTATTAATCACGATGAAGAAGGACATTTCATTTTCATCAAGGGGAAAATACACCAAGAGAAAGTCTCAATTCTGAAAATCTATGCCCCAAATGCAAGAGTAGCCAAATTCATAAAAGAAACTTTACTAAAACTCAAAGTACACATTGAACCCCACACAATAAAAGTGGGAGATTTCAACACCCCACTCTCACTAATGGACAGGTCATTGACACAGGAACTAAACAGAGACACAGTGAAACTAAGAGAGGTTATGAACCAAATGGATTTAACAGATATCTACAGAACATTTCACCCTAAAACAAAAGAATACACTTTCTTCTCAGCACCTCATGGTACCTTCTCCAAAACTGATTATAAAATTGGTCACAAAATAACCCTCAACAGATATACAAAGATAGAAATAATGCCATGAATCTTATCAGATCACCATGGCCTAAGGCTGGTCTTCAATAACAGCAAAAACTACAGAAAGTCAATATACACGTGGAAAATGAACAACTCTCTACTCAATGATAACTTGATCAGGGAAGAAATAAAGAAAGCAATTAAAGGCTTCCTGGAATTTAATGAAAATGTTGTCACAACATACCCAAATTTATGGGACACAATGAAAGCAGTGATAAGAGGAAAATTGATAGCGCTAAGTGCCCTGGTAAAGAAACTAGAGAGATTTTGCACTAACAACTTAACAGCATACCTGTGAGCTCTAGAACAAAAAGAATCAAACTCACCCAAGAGGAGTAGAAGGCAGGAAATTGTCAAACTCAGGGCCAAAATCAACCAAAGAGAAACAAAGAAAGCGTACTAAGAATCAACAAAACCAAAATCTGGTTCTTTGAGAGAATCAACAAGAGAGATAAACTCCTAGCCAAACTAACTAAAGGGCTAAGAGGCAGTATCCAGATTAATAAAATCAGAAATTAAAAAAGATACATAACAACATAAAGGTAGGAAGTTCAAAATATCATCAGCTCCTATTATAAAGCCTATACTCAACAAAACTGTAAAATCTAGATGAAATGGATGGTTTTCTAGACACATGCCACATACCAAAGTTAAATCAAGAGCAGGTAAACTATCTAAACAGGGAAATTGAAGAAGTCATTAAAAACCTCCCAACCAAAAAAAGGCCAGGATCAATTGGATTTAGTGAAGAGTTCTACCAGACCTTCAAAGAAGACCTGATACCAATGTTCCTCAAAAGATTCCATAAAATAGAAACAGAAGGAACACTACCTAATGTGTACTATGAAGCCATAATTACTCTGATACCTAAACCACACAAGAACCCAACCCAAAAAGAAATCATCAGACCAATCTCTTTTTATGAGTATTGATGCAAAAATACTCAATAAAATTCTTGCAAACTGAATTCAAGAACACATCAAAACCATCATTCACCATGATCAAATAGGCTTCATCCCAGGGATGCAAAGTTGGTTTAATATATGAAAATCCATTAATGTAATCCACTATATAAACAAACTCAAAGAAAAAAAATCACATGATCATCTACTTAGATGCAGAAAAGGCATTTGACAAAATACAGCACCCCATTATGTTAAAAGTATTGGCGAGATCAGGAATTCCAGGCCCATACCTAAACATAATAAAAGCAATTTACTGCAAACCAACAGCTAATATCAAATTAAATGGAGACATACTTGAAGCAATTCCACTGAAATTGGGGACAGGAATGCCCACTCTCCCCATATCTATTTAATATAGTATTCGAAGTGTTAGCTGGAACACAAAAGGAGATCAAGAGGATACACAGTGGTAAAGAAGAAGTAAAGGTATCACTATTTGCAGATAATATGATAATATACATAAGTGACCCCCAAAATTCTACCAGAGAACTTCTACAGCTGATAAACAACATCAGCAAGTGACTGGATATAAAATTAATTCAAATCAATCAGTAGCCTTCCTTTATACAAATGATAAACAGGCTGAGAAAGAAATTACAGAAAAAACTCCCTACACAATAGCCACAAATAATATAAAATATCTTGGGGTAACTCTAACCAAACAAGTGAAAGACCTGTATGACAATAACTTCAAGTCTCTCAAGAAAGAAATTTAAGAAGATCTCAGAAAATGGAGATATTGTCCATGCTCATGGATTGGCAGAATTAACAAAGTAAAAATGGCCATCCTACCAAAGGCAATCTATAGATTCAATGCAATCCCCATCAAAATCCTAACACAATTCTTCAAAGACATGGAAAGAGCAATTCTCAAATTCATCTGGAAAGGCAAAAACCCAGAACAATTCTTTTTTTTTTAATTTAAGCTTTATTGCATTATGATGAGAAAAGAATCAAAATTTCAATTTAGCTGAATTTGTTAACATTTAAAAACATATTTTAAGTAAATTGAATTACATCACGTTCTTCTTTCCCTTTTGAATCCCAACTCCTCCCAGAGACCCCCTTCAATACCTGCCATACCTTTCATTTTTGTATTGTATTCTTTAAAATTTATAAAATATTGTAAGGGTAAAAATGAATATTATAAAAGTTGTTTGATAAAACAACAATATGGACTGACCAATGCCCTCAGAGCTCCCAGGGACTCAACCAC
>JADRCC010573491.1:0-14513 GCA_019843855.1 Hylomyscus alleni | reverse complement strand
GAATTTAAAGCTTATGTGATTGGGAAGGGCTGGAGATACTCCTCAGAGATGCATAGCTTACCAGTATAAGCATGACACTAACTTGATCTCATTCTGCCTGACAGCGTAGAAAGGACCAAACCCTGGGTGCCTAGAGTTGTGGGACTCTCCTATGGCTTTGTCCATGACTAGGGAGTGTTCCAGCTTGCTCTGATAATGCACCCTGACCGAAAGCAACTTAGGGAGAAAAGAGTGGCTTGGCTCACAATCCTGGCTTACAGGTCACCATCTCAGGGCAGGCTAGGCTAGAAGTCAGCCGTCTAGTCATTTCCCATTCATGGCCACGAGCAAAGAGACCAAATGCATCGCTGTGTGCTCTCTTGCTCTCAGCTAGCTTTTCCCCCTCATACTGTCCAGGATACCCTGCCTAGGGAATCTACAGCCACAATGGCCTGAGTCTTCCTGCACCAGATAATAGTCAAGACATTCCCCATAGATACGCCCACAGGCCAACCTGATCTGTATAATTCCTTGTTAAGGCTTTCTTCCCAGCTGATTCATGGTTGTGTCAGACTGACAGTTAAAACTAACCAGCACCGTGAATTCAGCCTCAGCCTCTTAGAGTCTCTTTCCAAGAGTGTGCTGCAGTTTAGGCCAGCAGCTGTTGGATTTGGGATCTGTGCTTGGCCATCTAGGCAGGCCTAGCCCAGACAGACATGGTGTGGGCAAACACAAAGAGAGCAAAGGGAAGCCGGGCTGATGGGAAGCGTTTCAGACAAGGTCCTCTCGTTTCCCAGGAATAGCAATCCTCTACTGAGCACAAACCCTTGCAGCTGGAAGGGTTTCCCATTCTGCCAGCCATGTCTCTAGGGAGCCCTGGGAGAATTCTGAGGAAGCTTGGGTCCAGCCGGTCTCTCGTTTGCCAGGCACTGTCCAGGCTGAATATGTCCGTCTTTAGCAGAGAGGCTCATGGGAGAACCCCGGTCCCACCCACTGGTTAGTTCAACTCCTGTAGGCTCTGTACTTGGGAAGGATAGAGAGCACCAGACACAGTCATGACTCCGAGGACACGCACGGAGGAGGGATCCCAAACTTCTAGTACTCCTGACCAAATCCCTTCACAGCAGCAACATTCTGCTTGTAATGCAAGCCTCCCTCCCCACAGTCTGCACCTTCTCCTGTGCTGCCTGGGGGAAACCCCACCACATGTAAATTAGAGGTGCCCGTATCAAGGGTAGGTGCACATAGCAACTTTCTCCCTCCTCCCACGGGATCTCTCCAGCTTGTTTGTTTCCAAAGCAAACCATAGAGAAGCCAATCAGCCAATGGCCAGGGTCTTTGCTTGTATGAACCTCCATGACTAAGTCAGCCAGGAGGTCTGGGGCAGGGACAGTAAGGACTTCTCACCCTCACCACCCCCCCTCACACCCCCAGCGGGCTCTTTCACTTCCTTAGCTGGTTTCCTGAGGACTTGAGCCACTTGCCTCTAAGAGGGTTTAGAATAATAAACATCTTTGCCAACACCAGAAATGTTTCTTAAAAAGACCAATATATCCTTCAGAACAAACAGATTTCCTAAGAGAACATCTTAAACAACCAGTGAAAGCGGCTCGGGTACAGGAGGCCTCTGGTGTCACTGGGAAGCTGGGAAGTGGCCCTGACAGGACTTAAACAACTAGGAGAAGTGGCTCTCTTACAGGAGGCCTCCAGCCTCGGGGTGATGGTGATGGGAGGTGGCTCTCTGGGCCCAAATGAATCCCAGGCAGCAAATCTTAAGCTAGCATATCAAAGAAGGAGACACGGGATTAGAGGTGCAATTCAATGGGTAGAGTGCCTGTCTAGGATGTGTGAAACCTTGAGTTCTGAGCCCAGCACCACATACACGAGGCATCCAGGGGAATGCCTGTAACGGAAGTGCTGAACGTGCAGTCAGAAGGATGAGAAGTTCAGATTCAAATAAATAAATAAATAAATAAATAGGGGAAGAAAATAGTTAAAATAGAGAAGAATGAGAAGGAATGTGTCTGTGCATATGAATGTCCACAAAATTAATAAACAGTTAAAATTAACACTTAATTATTTAAAAATAAATGTACTCATTTATTTAAATTCATTTAAAAATAAAGGGAAGGGGAAAAGAATTAAAAGGGAAGAGAGATGAAAAGGAATGTTATGCACATATGAATGTATACTTTTATATTTGCATATGGACAACCTCATGAATTTGTATCCACACACAGGCACACAGAGATGTTCCTTCACAGAGTCCTAGGGTCATTTTTCAGAATCCCTTTGGCCTTCCTGTTCAGCTGGGCTTGAGAGAGGAAACAGAAGTCATGTACTTACCTGCCTGTGTTTGTTTACTCAGAACGTGCAAAAAATCCTAAGATGTACACGTTAGCATCGTTTCCCAGTGAGAAAGACAAACAAATGGCCTTACATTTACTGGCATTCACATACAAATCCATGTAACATAGTTTAAAATACTATTTTGTGAGGGAACTCAAACTTGGTCCGTTGAGAACGAAGGGCTTCTATAATTAGCAGATAGCTGTAACTAACCAAACAACTGCAGAAACTAAACAGAGAAATAGAAGTTTTGTTCAGATATGCAAGTACGAACACTCAGGGAAGATTGGAGACTTCATTAAACTGTTGGCTGCTATGATTTGGCTTAGCATTACTGGTCTAAGCCAAGGTCATCTGGGAGGGAAGGCAGCCAGCCAAAAGGCCCACTTCTCTTCTATCTTCAGTCCGTTTTCTGTCCCTTAGCTAAGGAGAGGAACGATATACAATTGTGGTTCACTTCTGAAATTCTTTATCTCATTGCATACCAGTCCTGTGAAAGTTGAAGATGTTGGATAAAAATTGTTGCCTAGTGGTAAAACATGTGTTTGGCATGTACAGTATTCTGCAGAACCAAAACCCAAAACAGCAACAAAGAGGAAATGCAGGAGTTTTTTCTTTTCAATCCACTATAAGGTTAGAAATAAGTTTCTTATTAATAATAATGATTGGTCAAGTTAGCCACCTTCTAAGAATGCCTCACAACACTCTACTATTACCTGCATTGTCCGTATAAGGAAAGTGGAGCACAGAGCATTTAATAACTACTGAGCAGAGACAGATTTGTGTTCAAAGTCAGATCGACCTGATTTAAGAGCTTATCTACTGTGCTATCAAGCCCCTCAAACAGACAGGTGTTTCCCAAGTTCCAAAGAAAGTGGTGTCACAGGTCACTGGCTCTGGGCCTGACAGACACATGAACACACACACACACACATATACACAACTTTCTCTCAAAACATATTTCATGGGAAGTAGTCCACACTCCTACACAGCTTCCTAGATCTGTTTACTCTGAAAAAAAAATGCTTATGACTTGGACAAAGTACAGGAAACCATGACTTATAGTCTGAACAACCAGCCAAAGAGAGAGTTTCTTTGAAGCAAGAAACTGGTGAGTTTATGCCTTGCAGCCCCAGTGGTACATGAAAAGCTGAGAGCCAGACATGGGGAACCAGGATGGGATTCACTACCCATGGCAGAGCTAATTCAAGAACCGTCCGTTTGGGACTGGATAATGCTGGGGTAGGGTGTATGCAGGAGAGAGGGGCATCCTGGATTTTATTCCCATCAAGGGGCTGAGAAAGTTCTTTCTCTGTAGTTGTATAGAATTTGAGTGACATTGTGCTTCTTCATCCCCAGATAAGCCAGACCCCCCAGCTGGCACCCCTTGTGCTTCTGACATTCGGAGTTCCTCACTGACCCTGTCCTGGTATGGCTCCTCATATGATGGGGGCAGTGCCGTCCAGTCCTACAATGTTGAGATCTGGGACACAGAAGACAAGGTGTGGAAAGAACTAGCCACGTGCCGCAGCACCTCATTTAATGTCCAAGACCTGCTGCCTGACCGCGAGTATAAATTCCGAGTCCGCGCAGTCAACGTCTACGGAACCAGTGAGCCAAGCCAGGAGTCTGAGCTCACAGCTGTGGGAGAGAAACCTGAAGGTAGGGCTGCCTACATTTCTTCATGGGCTTGAAGTAAATATACGTGAATCCAGACAGACTCCACAGAGGGAAGGAGGGAGGTTCAGAGGGACTGAATAGAGAGGGGTGAGAGGCAATACCTTTGGTGCTCTTAGTTTTTAAGACAGTGTGGCTGACCCATACTTTAAAAGAAGTTCATAGGGCCTTTCAAAAACTCACTAGCCAAAGCACTGAGGGTGTAGCTCAGTGGCAGAGTACTTTCTTAATATATGGGAAGGATTGGGTTCCATCACTGATATCGCACTCAATGAGTTTTGTTAACCCTGCCACCTAGGGAGGCTGATGTGTTAATTAGCAGGCAGGCTGTCAGGTAGGCTCAGGCTCCTGCGTTTGTTCGTTTGTTCGCTTCTCGTCTCCTCCCCGCTTCTGTTGAGCTCACAGCCGAGCATCTGCTCAGCGTCAGGACTTAGGACATAAGACAGATAAAGAACTTAAGCTGAGGGAGAAATACACAGACAGCTACGGTGAGACACACTGTAACTCACTAGGGTGATGCAAGGAAAGAGAAGGAAGGGAAGCTTTGCCAGAGGCGCTGAGAGGTGTCCTAGAGGAGGCGGCACTGACGCTTGGGAAAGAGACTGGTACACTGAGGAGCAGGGGAAATACGGAAGGGCATTCCACACAGAGGACACCATAGCCTGAGCCAAGGGTAGGAAGTAACAGAAACTGGTGGCCTTTGAAAAGCTTATGTGCGCGTAGCTAGAGCATATATCATGGGAGGTAGAACAGGAGGAATTAAAGTGGAGAGGGTAGGTTAGATAAAATTACAATGCTCTCCAAAGCTTTGCAGACAAGAGACGGTGTGCTTGGTATTTTAGAAGGGAATCTTGTGAACTTGTGGAGCTTTTACTACTCAAATATGGCAGCCTTTTATATTCTCATCCTCGAGTCCCCAGGCTTCCTGAAGCTTCCTTTGCAAGCAAGGATGATTTGCTCCTTAAGGCATTCAAATACCCATGAACGTTTGAGAAGCCTTAGGTTGATGATGGCCTAGAAGGATGAGTTTGGAGTCAGCCTGGTACCTGATGAGCCTCTGTGAACGCAGCCTAGCAGAGGGATGGGAAGGGCATGAGCTGAAGCTCCATAGGATGGAGTGGACCTTTCTTGTTGATTTTGGGGTGAGGGGATTAGAGAGAGCTGAGAGAGTTCTAAGATGACTCTAGATCCTGGCTTGGATAACTCAGCACACATTCAAGAGACAATTAGAGGTTTATTAGTTTGAGTCATGTGGCTGATGCAGCCATTGAGTATCTGCCATATGCTAACAGCATCCATATCACTTTTCAGTCCCCATTCCATTCGCTCCCAGCAGCCCAGTGAGGCAGGTATTGCCATTGCCCTCCTCTGATAAGGGAAATGGGCATAGAGAGGTGGGACTTCTTGCCTAAGGTCACAGACCTTATGAATAGTAAGTAGAAGCTTGAACCCAGAACTGTCTAACCCAGAGCTTGTTCTCCTCTGGTCAGATTGAGGGAAGAGGTTAGTTGGGCTGTCTGCCTACTGGCCTGCGGTACTTAAAAGTTAGATAACAAAGAGCCTGGGAGAAGATGATGGGTTTGGTTTCAGACTAGTTTAGTAGAGCCATGTGAGGGAAACCCAGGCATTGGGTCCCAACCTTAGGAGGAAGAGTCAAACAAGGGTTATAGATTTGGAAACTTCCCTGTTTAATGGACAACTGAGTAACATCAGTGAGGTCACCCAGAGGTTAGAAGAGGTCAACACTAATGCCATAGTGTGAAAGCCCATGGGTCTAGAAGAAATCTAGAGTTCACTGTGGACATCAGGGACAGGACAAGTTGCAAGTGCACTGCATTAACACTAAAGAGATAGGGAGTTGGGATCATTGGGATTGCCTGTTGTCTGATAGTGATCTTTGAAATAAAAAGTCCATAGAGTTTCCACAGGGTGGAAAAATTGTTTCCCTGGTGAGGGAATGAATGAGAGAGGTCAGAAGTATGGAGTATTATTATCGAGTTTTATGCAAAGAAAGGGGAAAGAATGCTGTGGATTTAAGACAGAGAAGGTGTCAGTGCTCTTGGGGAGATATTAAGGGAGTCAAGTAGACACCATCATGGGACACTTTGGCATCAAAGGAGCCAGGGAGAGAGCCATCCAGGAAGGGCCATGCAACCCAGGTGAATCCTGAGTGTGAAGCTGTCTTTACAATAACCTCCTGAGTTTCCAAAGTTAGGTATAAAACAGCCCTCCAATTAAGCAAGGGCTACAGAAAGAAGGAAGTAGATGCTAGTGGATAAACCAACTCCACACTGTCATCTAGCCAGTCGCATGCTGGAAACCTTCACTTCCAAACCCTTGGGATGTAGTCAGGCATGTCTCTGTGATAACCACATTGTCCCAGAGGAAGCTGGCCTGGGCCCTGGCTCATGGTGGCTTTGATAAAGCTATGATCCACTGGCTGCTCACAGTGTATTGATGGGAAGCTAAATAACAAAGCCACCATCTGCTGCCCTCCTAACACTCCAACACACATGCATACTACAAACACACACACACACACACACACACACACACACACACACACACCATCCTTCTGAGGTGGACAACTTAGGCAACAGGCAGGAGCCTGTTGGGTCACGGAGCGGAGAAAACCTATTCATTGACTGGCTAGAAGTCATCCAGGCCTTGCGTTAGAAACCAGAAGCGACCAGAATCCCTGATCAACTCGAGAACCTGATGGAAAGTGAGGCATGGCTCACAGGAGGACTGTGGGGAGTGCCATGCTGGTGGGCAGTAGCCTGGCCCATGAACTCCACAGCAGGCAGTCTTGCACAACCTCCAGAACCCTCCCACTGTTGCAGACAAACAAATGGAGAGATTGCCTGAAATCCAGAGGAAGGGTCCGGGCCACCCAGGGCTTCTAGACAGGACAGGGCTTCCAGACAGGAAGCTACTCCTACTCCAGGCCCAGTTGTCTTTTCGAAGAGGGAGGAGGAGGGGAAGAACTGTTTACACAAGCTAGGCCTGAGCACGGAGGACAAGGAGGAAAGGGAAGAGGAGAAGGGTGGGGGGATGCCCCAAGCCCAAGCTTTCTGTGGACTTCAAAAGGCTTGTGTGGACTCCTTGGGCACTGTGAGTTCTAAGCGAGGGTAGCTCTCCACTTGAGGGGAAAGTGGTTCTCTTGGAGGTTTGGTAGGAAATGTGTGTGTGAGTGTTAGTGGACAAATGGGAGAAGCAGCAGTCATCGAGTTCCCTTCAGTAGAGTGATATGTTATGAGGGTCTCATGAAAAGCGATGCCAGTCGACCCTCGCTCCACAAGCCCCACTGCGTTGATTCTCTTTCCATCCTAACACCAGTCTTGTCCTGGCAGCTTCCATTTTCACCTCATCTACGATCCTTGGTTCCATCTATTTTCAACCTATCCTCCAACCCATTCACCCATGTCTAGTGTCCCTCCAGTATTGCTGGGGCTGCCTCAGACACTGGGGATGCGGTGGGAGACTGAAAAGGAGGGCTTATCATCAGCTCTAAGGCTTGCCTATGCCAGAGCCATCTTTCAGATCCTGGATCTGACAGCATCCTGCCCAATCTCACTAGGTCTAAGTGAACAGAGTCCCCCACCTTGATGGCCCATTCCAGCCACTTAGATGCTACTCTCTGCTGATCCTGCTGATCCTGCTGATTTTGAAGTCCCCTCCATCCTTGCCCCTACTCCTAATTTGTTCTAGGCTATAGAATTATTAGCAAAACAGCTGTGGCTGAGGCTTCTTGCCAGTCAGCTCCTTGTATCCAAGGGCAGTTGGAACTCTATAGCTAGGTTGTGGCTCCCAGAAGCTGTGTCCAGAGCCACGCTGCCCTCTAGTGCTCACTGAGCACACAGCAGTCCTCTGAATAGAAAGGAATAGAGCTAGCTCTGTCTGGGAGACTTGATGAGACCTGCTTTGTGAGGGTCCCAGAGCTTTCCTCTCCGAATACCACCCCAAGGTGATGAGGCTCATCTGTTTCAGGATTACCTCAGAACCCTCTTTCAAATAGCTCTTGGGTTTATGGATATATGTATGTATGTATGTATGTATGTATGTATGTATTGGTTTTTCAAGACAGGGTTTCTCTGGACCCACTCTGTAGACTAGGCTGGCCTTGAACTCAGAAATCTGCCTGCCTCTGCCTCCCAAGTGCTGGGATTAAAGGCGTGTGCCACCACCACCACCCCCTGTCTAAATATATATTTTTAAAAATTGTGTGTATGAGTGTTTTTGCCTGCATGTATGCCTATATACCTCATGCTTGCCTTCTAAGTAGGTCAGAAGAGGGTACCAGATCCCCTGGAACTGGAGTCCCAGACAATCAAACCCAGGTCCTCCAGAGGAGCAACCAGTGCTCTTCATCTCTGAGCCATCTCCCCAGCACACTAAATAGATTTGAAAATAAATTAGTTGAAATCCCTTCTTTCATAATTGTCATCTTCTTCCTTCATGCAAAGAGGGAGACCGAGGGCTTATCTGTGAGATGACAACCACCTTTTGTGGTCCAGGAGCTCAACTCACTGAGTCGAGATTTCCCTCAACACTTCTCCTACCCGCCACTTTTGCTCATCTTGTGCCACAACTAGAAAGGAAGCAAGGTGAGAAGGCAGACAGACTCCAGCATCCCAGGATCTCAGTCCTTCCAGAGGAAGGCTACCCTAAACAACCAAAACAACAGAGCAACTCCTCCAAGGTCCCTAACTGCTGTAGATAAGTTGTGGAGTGTGAGAGCAGGCATGGCGCTCACACGGGCAGGCAAGCCAGGAAGCCAGCTCTGTGACTGGAGGCAGGGGAAGGGGAAGAGGCTAACTCCAGAGCTAAGTCCCTCTCCAAGGCTAGCTGTGCTCAGTGGCTGGCAAGGCCCTCTACTAGCTCTCAGCATCATGTCACTCTGTCACAAGCAGAACACAAACCAGTTTTGTAGCTACCGGGTCAAAAAAGCCTGCATTGGCTTTTTTTACGCTGCTGCTCATCCTACTGCTTCCACACCAGGCGGATGTAGCAGGGGATGAAGAAAACAAAGGGTGACCATCAATAAATTAGAACCACTCTTTCAGACCAGACAACACATATCAGGATAATGAGACTTCCTGGTAAGAAATACTGTTTTGTTGCCTGTAAGACCTGGATGGGTGACTGGCATCTACCAGATAGTCATGGACCACTGGACTTGAACTCCTGCTTCTCTCAGAACCCCATGTGAAATAGCATCAATGCTATATAATCCGAGCATGTGCTCTGTAGTTCATCTTGGTATGGCTTCCATATGCCTCCCGACCTTTTGTATGGGGCATGATATGAATGACTTCTCCAACGCACAGCGTTCATAACTGACGAACAGTCTATACCCCTGCCTTCACCCTAGAAAGCTTTCCTTTTAAGGCACATCCACGTCAGCAGTGTCCCCTACCTTTCCCGACTCCTTGTACCTTGTCCTGCTCCATTATAGCCTTCTAGTTACCCACAGCTACTGTCCTGGGAACAGACACCAAAAGTTCTACCGAGGGCCACAGAGTTCTCTACCTCTTGTTCCCACATCAGTCTCCACAGTTCTGTTGGCCAGACCTGCAAGTGGAAGAACTGGAGCAAGCTTCATAGAATCCCATAGAGTAACACCAAGGGGCAGAATGAGGTGGTCCTCCTTGGGCGCCCACTTTTAAGTCCTAGGCGTTATCCTTGGGTCATCCTTGCCATTGCTGGGGTATCCAGCACCACTCAGTGCCAGCTGTATGGATCTCAAAGCATGGTAGTTATCTCTGCCCCCCAACCCCATCTGCCTTTCCAGCTTTGCTTTCCCATGGCCGTCCTCCGTGTCACTTTTCCCAGGCTTCTTGTGTTTAGTTTTCTAAAGCTAAACTTTGTGAGCCACATTTGAAGAACTCTAAACAGACCACAGCTTCTGTTTTATGCTTGTAAACTCTCAGAACCCCTTTTTTTGGCAAGAGGTACTTACCTATGTGGGCTTGGGTTAGTTTTTCTGCAGTTGTCTGTTTAGGTTCCAGTGTGTTCGGTCCTCAGTCTGAGGGATGCACTTGCCATCCATGGGTCCAGCTGCACCTGCTCCCCGACCCTCACCCCTACCATAGACAGGAACCTAGCAAAGCACTGCAGAGCTCGGCATGCTGGTGTGCAGCCCTCCCTGCCTGCAGTGTCTGTCTGGCAAACCCCTGGGTCACTGTCCTCACAAGACAACTACCCCCACAGCTGTGTCCCCAGCCTTGCTCTGGTGGCAGCATCAGTGCCTCCCAAGTCTTCCTTCCACACTCTGACACACCTCTATACTCTCTCTCACACACACGTACTTTACACTTATGCACTGATATTATACCACCCATACGTACATTTGCATCTGCCATGCAATCCCTCTCACACACATACAGATACACACAGGCAAATGCCCATTCTCACACATTTGCCTCACACTTGAAACAACTCTGTCCACACATGCACATTCACCCACACGTATGTACACTCTGTTTTTTTTTTCTAGGTAGTGAAATGACTTTATTTTTTTATTTTCAGAAAGCATTTCTTATTTTGTTTATTTCTTCATGATGATACAAGGTCTTTTACCACTTTCTATTCAGGGAACTTCCTTTTATTTTTATTGGATATTTTCTTTATTTACATTTCAAATGTTATCCCCTTTCCTGGTTTACACTCCAAAACTCCCCTATCTCCTCCCCCTTACTCCTGCCCACCCACCCACTCCCACTTCCTGGCCCTAGCATTCCCCCATACCGGGGCATTAGTCCTCTCCTCCCATTGATGACTAACAAGGCCATCCTCTGCTACATATGCAGCTGGAACTGTGAGTCCCACCATGTGTGCTCTTTAGTTGGTGGTTTAGTCCCTGGGAACTCTGGGGGTATTGGTTAGTTCATATTGTTGTTCCTCCTATGGAGCCATCCATTGGAC
This sequence comes from Hylomyscus alleni, assembly GCA_019843855.1. Classification (NCBI taxonomy): domain Eukaryota; kingdom Metazoa; phylum Chordata; class Mammalia; order Rodentia; family Muridae; genus Hylomyscus; species Hylomyscus alleni. The sequence goes on along the minus strand of JADRCC010573491.1, from coordinate 3,581 downwards.
TGAGCACGGGGTCCCCAATGGAGGAGCTAGAGAAAGGCCTCAAGGAGCTGAAGGGGTTGCAGCTCCATAGGAAGAACACTCTTACATACATTACTGCACTATCTGCCCTTACATACATCCACACTACACCATATGGGTATAGTTCTACTTCTATGCTAACCAACATACATACAAATACTTCCATACTAATCTCCACACACTCGTCCCCTATCCCATGCACACATATCCTCTTGGCAGACTGTCACATCTACATTCTTCTACACTGTTGCCCATTCACATGCCCTCACCTATCATCCTTGCACACACATACTCACACATCATCTCATGTGTGTGTGCTTACACTCTGTCATACACATGCTCGCTCTCATACACGTTTCCATTTTCATGACCCTTGTTGTCAGCGTTTATGTTTGCCATGTCCTCACTGCTTCCTCAGGACACCTCCGTTCATCCATCTCTCACCCATGGTCCCCATGATGGCTGAGGACACACAAAGTACTAGAAGTCACATGTATGGCTCCTTCCTCTTACAGACAAGGAGTCTGAGGTTCAGAAAGAGAAAGATACTTGACCAAGATCAGGAAGTTAGATGCCTGCCAGAGCAAAGGAAGTCCTGGGGCTCTGCAGCAGACAAGCTCTGGGGTCCTCTTGCCTGTCTCTTCCCCTAGCCCTTGCTCCTGGCATATGCATGAGAGCAGCCCCCTTGGGTGCTCCTTGATGCTCACTGATGCTCGCTGGCTAGCTTCCTGTGAGCAGTCATTCATCCCTATTGTATTCTGCTGGGAGGCCACTCAAGGGCGTCTTCTGAGAACAGAGGCAGGCGTTGCCGTTGTCCTGTGTTGTTTTGCCTTCTCCATTGTTCATTTGGTGCCACGATGGTCCATGCTTCCTCATATGACATATGTAATTGAAACTTGCTTCAAGTTTAGATGGTTTTGTCCATACAAGTAAATTATGAGCTTGAGGAAGGAGAGCCTGTGCCTTGTGTTTTGTGTTGTGTGCCCACACAGCTGGCAAGATGCTTGCTCTACTGCTAGCATACCATAACAAATAGCCACCAAATGTATAAACAGATTTAACAGTGGAAGTAACTATAGATTGCTGACTTTTCAAGCCATGGACTTGAAAGCTAATGGGACTGTCACAGTTGTATGCAGGTTCTGAAATACCTAAAGGACTAGAAGGAAGGTTAATGGGGAGATGGCTGGGGCTCACTGGTGAGAGGAGAGTATGAAGGCCAGACATGGTGGGGGAGTCAGGAGGCTGGGGTGAGGAGGCCAGAACCTGCCAATATACATCTGGCTCTTTTTCCAGTCAGAACTGGCTCACTTCAGGGGATATCTGTGTGGGTCAGGTGCTCTGGGACCTGGGGAAGCCCCCATCATGCCTTGCTCTGGGTGGCCTTTAGTACTAATCACTATGTCCTTTCTGAACCTCCTTGTCTCCTCCAGAGCCAAAGGATGAAGTGGAAGTGTCCGATGATGGTGAGTGAGGCTGGCTGCCTTTGGGACAGGCTCTTGGGATGAAGGGGCTGGGAAGGGGGAATCCGACGGCTCACACTCACCCTGACCTGTGCCCCACAGACGAAAAGGAGCCTGAGGTTGATTACCGGACAGTGACGGTTAATACTGAACAGAAAGTGTCTGATGTGTATGACATTGAAGAGCGACTAGGATCGTAAGTGGAGTTCATAACTGTCTCTGGGCCCCAGGGTAAGGGTGTAAGACCCACAGTTCATACCAGAACCTCTTCCTATGCTCTCCTAGACACAGCTTCTTCCCCTATAGCCAGGGTGGGGATGACCCATGGGCACATCCCTTACCAGGGGCCTTCTCTGAAGCTGCTCCTGTGGTTCTGTACAGACCCAGATCTGTAAGAGCCTTAGGGGAGGCCATCTATGTCTCTGCTCACAGCACAGCACTCAAACAGATGCACTAGGTTTGAATCACCTCTCTTTAGCATCCCATGCATTGGGTCCAAAGTAGCTGGTCCTGGCGAGCACCTTCTCTGTGGCAGTGCCAGCTTGGGGGGTGTGCTAGCCCAGTGAGCCTCACAGTTCCCCAGATGAACTTGCTTTGTGCTGCCACTGACTGGCTTCTCCCTCTCTGGGAGATTAAAAACCACCACCACTCAGACACCAACAGGCTGTGCATCTTCCCCCAACTCTCAGTCTCTTGAGAAGTCTAAGAAAAGAAAGAAAGTGAATGCAGGGACGAGGGGGTATAGCTCAGTTGGCAGAGCATTTGCCTAACAGGCACGAGGCCCTGGATTCCAGCACTGCATAGCCAGATGTATTGGTGCATGCCTGTGATCCCAGCACTCACGAGCTGAAGGCCGGGGGATCAGAGGTCCGAAGACAAGGTGGTCACTAGGGACACAGTGAGTTTGAGGATACTCTGGGCTCCGCTTTTGTCTCTGGTGATTTGGAGGAATCAAGGGCACAGTGTAGTCCTCTGAGCAGCTCTGGGGAGGAAGTCACCTGGCGGAATAAGGAGTGCCCCTTGCTCCCAGCAGGGCAGCCAGTCCTTCCTCAACCCCCAGAGTATCTGAGCTAGAATGAAGTGGAAGGAGGGCAGCCATTTAGCAGTTCTGTATTTGGAAAGGAGGACCTCAGCCTATCTTCACCGAGAGATGGGATGCACAGGGAAGGGAAGAAGTTGACTCATAAAATTAAGCAGAAATGTCCTTCGCTAGTCAAGCGTGATGGTCAGCATTTTTATCTTCCGTCAAGGGCCACATGGCCTCTATTTTAGGTCTGTGAGCCATATACCCGGGTCATGACTACTCAGCCATGTAGCTATGAACAATATCTAAACGAAAGAGGTGCATGGCTGTGTTCCAATGAGCCTCTACTATAGACAGAGTAAGAGGCTACAGTCTGCCACCACCACCCCCTGCTTACAAGAGAACTCACCTCAACTTGGCTTCCCTCCTCTCTTTCATTGACAGTGGGAAGTTTGGACAAGTCTTCCGACTTGTGGAAAAGAAAACTGGAAAAATCTGGGCAGGGAAATTTTTCAAGGCCTATTCCGCCAAGGAGAAAGACAACATCCGTCAGGAGATCAGCATCATGAACTGCCTCCACCACCCCAAGCTGGTCCAGTGTGTGGATGCCTTCGAAGAAAAGGCCAACATTGTCATGGTTCTGGAGATGTGAGTGTCACCCTAGTCTGAGAACCCCTCCCTACCTGTGTCCTTCCCACTGTCGCAACCCAGCCACTTCCACCACACAAGGTGTGATGGCTAAGATACTTACCGCCACCAGGACCATGGCTGACCAGTGGGAACCAGAACTGGCCCTGACCCACGGAGCAGAAGGAAGTCTGCTAGCAGCCTTGGGACCCCTGCATCCATTGTCCTCTGACTTCTTGTGAAACAGCTAGGCTATCATGGTCCCTTGATTTTTTACAGGGACTTTCTCACCTGGAGGTAGTATATGGTAGGAAGGAAGGAACAGGGAAAAGAGAAGGGAGCCCAGATTTGGGAGTTCAGAATGCTAGACTGAGCCCTGTTCCAGCCTTCACTGCTTCTTACTGCCCCACCCCCATTCTTCCCCTGTTGAACTCTTTTGATTTCTCATC
>JADRCC010573490.1:0-16699 GCA_019843855.1 Hylomyscus alleni | reverse complement strand
GAAACCTTTGACTAGGCTTCTAAGTGCCCAATGAGAGTACCTCTCTTCTGCTCTGCAGGGATGTCAGAGAGGAGCCTGGTGACTCACGAGGGCCCAGACAGGAACAGCAGGCTGGCAGAGATGTTCCCAGATCTGTCCCGCCCCCTTGCCAGCCTGGCCGGGCTCTGTTCTCTTCCCAGTTCTGGGTGAAGCTAGCTTGCAGGCTTAGAGCTTTCCGCAAGAGACAGCAGCTCGCCAGATTTCCCGTGGGCTTGTGTCCTCGGGTAGCTGGGAAGAGGGGAGCCCCAGGACAGCATTAAATGTTACATCTGATTCATAGTAGGCAGGGGCTTGTCAATACAAACCTGGCTTCCAGGAAGACTTCGGGGATCTGTCAACTCCAGGTTCCTTCTTCACCCATTGGAGTCAGGCCCCTGATTGAGACAGTGTGTTCAGGGACTTCTATTTCTTCCTTCATTCTGGCCTGGAGTTACAATCTGCTTTTTAGTAGCCCCATATGAAGAGAACAGCATTAATTATGGATGTGAGGCTCCAAACCCTTCCTGAGCTTTAAGCAGAGCTGATAGATACCAAGGTCCAGATGTGGTCCAGACCATTAAACAGTGGATCAAAGTCCCCCTGGTGGACAGTCTTGCGGAGGAGCGTCAAGCCTGGAAATCTGGGATGCACTACACAAAAAGCCCTCCACACTCCGAGGCTTGCAAAGTCCCCTGTTTACTGATCTCACAAGCTAATTCTAAGTCCTTCGTTGGCTGAGCTAGACAGAGCTATGAGCTACCCCCAGGCAGGACAGCTGTTCCATGACAGGTTGAGGTTTGGGGCCTTGTTTGCTTTGGGTAGCTGTAGCTAAGTGTCTGAGCTTCTCTCTGCCAGGCGCCTTGTGGCTCCTTCTACAACCAGCTGTGAACCAGAAATGTTCGAACAGGCACCCAGAAGCCAGCCTTGCCAATTGAGCTTTGTCTGCCTAATGGGGCAAGCATGTAGGCCTGGAGGTGCCAAGCCCTGCAAGCCGAATATTGTTATTAGTTTGCCTGTAGCCTAAGGACTTTTGAGCTGCAACCTGTAAATCGAGGGGCCCTGTTGGCAGACTCCACATCCCACTCTAGAATACCAGCATGGAAAATGATGGCATTAGTTTAATTGAGAATATTATATGGAAGTTTATGAGGATGACAGACAAACATTTACGGTTTGGCAGGCTAAGCAAAGAAAAGCCCAAGACCCACCCCAGTTTTTATCTCCTGGTTTCGGAGATACGCGTACATGCAGGAAACTGAGGCATCTTATGTTTGAGACAAAAAAAAAGAGCCGTGTGCCCTTGTCTCTGGCCATCTGGAACCCACGCTGTCTGACCTGGAGAAGTCTCTTCGGATGCCTGCCTTCTTGCTTTGAATACTTCTCCTTTGCAGGAGGCAGCTTGACTCAGTCCCCGGGAGAACATTCTAGGCCCAAGTGCATCTCTGATAGTAACATGGGGAATTTTAAGGGGTGTTTTATAGTCGTGGAAATGTGGGCTGTGAGCCTCACACCTTTGTCCAGACACACATCTATCTGTCCCTCTCTTCTTACCCTCTGCCAACCCCCCCACCCCCGCCCCACCTCCACACCATGTGCTGAACTCTGCTAGGACCTGTGAGCCAAAGTGCTAGGTTCCTGGTATCCCCTGGGCTTTGCCAGCTGGGCCACTTCTACTCACTAGACCTAGAAGTGGCAGCAGGGTTCAGAGGGCTTGCATGTCAAGGTAACAGGTCTATGTCCCTCCCATGAAACCAGTGGCCACCCTTTCTGGCCTGTCAACTCTAGGTCCCTTCTTTACCCGGAGGAGTTGGGTCTCTGATTAAGGCAGTGTGTTCATGGATACTTACAAGAGGAGTGTCCTGACTAGGGCTACTAACTACAGAGGGACCTAGATGAGGTCCTGCCCTGCTGAGCTGTGCCCTGCATGGGTGGTGGCTTCTGGTACAAGGTGACAGGCTGTTCTCCTCTCTGAGCACTGTATCCTCAGCGTGGCTGCAAGAGGACCCATCGGAACCTTCTTTACATCATTTTGTGCTCACTCACAACAGCCGTTGTCACTGGGCTCAGGTATCACTGGGGATTAAGTGACATGGGTCTCTGAGTCCCAGCTGTTGAGTGAAGAAGCAGGGTCCATGTTCTTGATAATCAGTGGAGGGAACTGAGTCAGGGTCCTTATGAAATATGGGTGGTTACTGGACGGAGAATCAAGAGATGAGGGGTGGGAGTTGGGGGTGTGTTAGAAGTTGCAACATGGCCTTCAAACTTAGCAACAGAGGTTTGGCCCCACCTAAGGGCAGGACCCCAACTGGGGAGTATGCTGTATTTCCACAAGTATAAGAGCTGGTGGGGGTAACTCCCTATATAAGCTGATATAGGATGCTGTCCTGGTACAAGCTAAAGCCACACAGGTGCTCTTTGGGGACAGTCATAAGGACCTTGCAACAGGCGTTGTCTTCCATACAGTATCCTCACACACACTGCAAAAGACCTGTTTAAAAAAAAATCAGTGTGGCCAATTGGGAGTGGGTAGAGACAGGTGGAAGGATGAGGGTTCCATTCCATCTGTGGTCAGGGCAGCCTGGCAGAGGAACTCTGCTCAACATCAGAGCTGGGTAGGGATGGGAGTGGTGCATCATGGGTAGGCACATCATGGCAGGTAAGGGATTCCCTCAGTGCAAAATGTCAGGGATGAGTACCAGCTTGATTTGTTTAGGGAACAGAGGACAAGGTGTCCTCAGCATGTGACATGCCAGGCCAGGCCAGGCCAGCAGAAGAGAGACAGATCTTGAAGAGGCTGGAAGAGATGAAGAGTTTGGGTTTTATTTTGATTTCCATGGGAAACCCTAGGAAGTATCTAGAAGGGAGAAGCAGGACTTGAAAAACATTTCAGAAAGCTTTATGGGGCTCCAAAGGAGACCGACTTCTGGCTTCTCAGAGCCCCCCACCCCCACCCCCACCCCCTTACTCTCTTGACAAGGGGGAACGTGAACCATGACGGCTTGCAGCAAACCTGTGCCCTGGGGTGGAGGTTCAAGTGTGAGGACCATTTGACTGAAACAGACCATGGCATCTTCCAGATTTGTTGCCAGAAGCCTCGGGTGGCAGCGAAACCACTGGCCTGAGCTCCTGCATACCAGTCACCCCCATGACCCCTGGCAGCAGCCCCTGCAACCACCAGGGGTGCCACGTGTCTGTCCCCCCTTCCCCTTGGAGTCAGGGAAATCGTCTAGCTAAAGGAAAACGTTCATAGCTTGTGAAGTCTCTAAGACAACAAGGGCTTTGGAGGTAGAAAAGAAGGCTTCGTGACAGCCTGCCTTAACATACCGGGAGGAGGGAAGGAAGCTAGAAGTCTGCCTTTGGGTTGCAATGTGTTGTCTCCTCCTAAGAATGAATGAGCTCAGTGCAGGGACTTCTCTCATCGGTGGACACCCTGACCTGCTTTAGAGAAACCACAAGAGAGACAGAGAAAGGGTTATGTTCTTATTCACTGTCAATATTGGGCAAAGGTTTTAAGTGGAAGAATGAATACTTCCAGACAGTCCAGCAAACGCTTTCTTATCTGTTGGGATCCTCATGGTATAAGAGACAGGAACAGGTTCTTATGGGCCCAAGTAACTTGGATAGAAAGGTAAATAGCCCCGGGTACAGCTAGATCTAGGTGTTCAAGCCTTTCCCTCTGTATGCCTTGGCCCTGTGCCTTTGTCATTGAGCTCATCCAAGATCTGTTCTTCTCTTGTGGCGGCAAAATTGCACACTAGGTATAAGCCTTACTCTCAATTTCCCAGGTCCACTAGGAAGAGAGTCTTTTTGCCAGGTTCTCACACCAGGCTCACAGGATTTCCCCTATACTTACTGCATGGAGAGAATTACTCTGCCTCAAGGATAGAGTATTACCCATCTACCAGGACTGGGTTGCATTCCAAGTTGGAACCAATCAGTATGGGTGGGTGAAGATGGGACAGGAAGGATGTCACACCTCTGGGTGCCAGGTGGCCCTCCCTGCCTTGTATGAACAAACCCAGGCAGTCTGTTTAGAGGCACTCAATCTTTGCTACTCCAGAAGAGATTGTAAGGTGCTGGAGGGGACCAGAGTGGTGCCCACTCCCGTTCTGGGGTGATGCTAATGGGTTCCGTGTTTCTGGTTCTTCTGCTCACAGGTGAAGGCTGAACATGCCTGGCTCTCCGTGGTGACCTGAGAGGAGAGTTCGATTCACTGTGAGGGAGAAACGCCAGCTCCAAGTCAAACTGGAGAACTTGGAACAGGTCCTGAAGGTAGGTCATGTACAGTGATGACCCTTCTGCAGCCAGCAACAGGGGAGGGGTGGAGGTGACGGCTACTCTTCCGGTGGGGAAGTAGCCAAGACACCTTTTCAAAATCCAGGGCACTTGGGGTCACATTTACTCTGTCTGCGGTGGAAATGTAACAGTGGGAGACCACGTTTCTGGAAGTCGCCCGACTACGTGTTCCGTCTCTGAGGTTGCTAAACGAGCTGAGCCCCACGCAGTGCTCATGAATCAGAGGGTGGATCATCGCCAGCCCTACTGGTCTTTTGGTCATTCGCTTCTCTTCTGGTGTGGCCCTCATAGCCACACGTTAGATCAAGAAGCATTGTGGATCCAGAGCCAGTTCATTTGGAGACTCCCAAGAAGTGTATGCCCACGCAGCTCTCTGGTGGAAATATAACCGAACTATTCTAGGCAGCTGGCTCTTCTCTGGGCTTCCGGTTCAGGAGACTCTGAAGAGAGAGAGAGGGAGAGAAGGAGGAAGGGGAGTAGGGGAAGGGGAGGAAGGGAGAGGGAGAAGGAGAGAGAGAGGGGGAGAAAGAGATCTCAGATCTCGAACCAGATCAATGATTAAGCCATTGACTCCACCCATTGGGTCTTCTCCAGGACACCCACCACCTGGCTTACCTCTCTCTTTGATAACAAAAGAAAGTGTCTGGCGGATTAAATGCAGAGTGAGCCCTGAATCCTGGATATCTGGAGCCCTGTCATGAAAATGACCAGGAGAGACAGTTTAGATAGGTCATTCTTGGACGACTCCAGGAATCACTTGGTGATGCCAGAGGGACCTTGATTGGTATAGGAGAGGGAGTCACCAGTGGCATGCCCAACCTCCTGCCATGCAGGTCAGGACCCAGCGGCAAAGAATTATCCCACGCTAAATGCTGGCAGTACTGAGATCGAGCTGTTCCTAGATACCATCTGTGCCAGCTAAGGAGCTGACATATTAGTTAAAATGACAGCGGAGACCTGGGTCTCAGGTCACATCCTTTACTGTTTATATATATGGTTCTTACTTCCTTCAAAGCAGGATTTTTTGGTTTGTTTGCTTTTTTATTAATTATTTAAATTTACTTTACATCCTGGTCACAGCGTCTCCTCCCTCGTTTCCCCCAAGTCCCTCCCTTTCAACTTCCTGATCCTGTTCCCCCCTCCCTTTCTCCCCAGAGAAGGGGAGGTCTCCCATGGATATCAACCCCCCCTTGGCACATTAAGTTGCAGTAGGACTAGGCACATCTTCTCCGATAGAGGCTAGACAAGGCAGCACAATTAGGGGGAAAGAATCCAAAGGCAAGTAGCAGAGTCAGAGGCAGCCCCTGCTCCAGTTCTTAGGGATCCGACATGAAGACCAAGCTGCACATATGTGTAGGGGGCTAGGGTCCATCCCATGCATGCTCCTTGCAGTCTCTGTGAGCCCTCACGTGCCCAGGTTAGTTGATTCTGTACATTTTCTGTGGTGTCCTTGACCTCTCTGGCTCCTTCAATCCTTCCTCCCCGCTCTTCCACCAGATTCCCTGACCTCCGATGAATGTTTGTTTGTGGATCTCTGCATCTGTTTCCATCAGGTGCTGGGCAAAGCCTCTCAGAGGACAGTTAATGCTAGGCGCCTGTCTGCAAGTATAGCAGGATGTCATTAACCAGTGTCAGGGGTGGGCTCTCTCTCATGAGATGGGTCTCACGTTGGGCCGGTCATTGGTTGACCATTCTCTCAATTTCTGCTCCATTGTTAACCCTGTACATCTTGTAAGCAGGAAGAGTTGTGAGTCAAAGGTCTTGTGGGTGGGTTGTTGTCCTTATCCCTCCATCGGAAGTCTTCCCTAATTATAAGAGCTGGCCACTTCAGGTTCCGTACCCCTGTTGCTGAGAGTCTTAGCTAGCAACAGCCTCATGGGTTTCTTGGGAGTTTCCCTTGTCCTGTGTTTCTGGCAAGTCCCAAAGATACCCCCGCAACTTGATCCCTTCTGCTCTCCTCCCCAACGCCTCTCCCACACAGTTCTCTCCCTTCATCTACCTCTGATGTCTGTTTTATTTTCCCTCTGAGTGAGATTCAACCATATTCCCTTGGACCCTGCTTGTTAATAGCTTCTTTGGTTCTGTGGAGTGTATCCTGTACTTGATGGCTAATATCCAGTTAAAAATACCAAATGTATCTTTCTGAGTCTGGGTTACCTCACTCAAGATGATATTTTCTAGTTCCATCCATTTGCCTGAAAATTTCACGATATCTTTGTTTTTAATAGCGGAGTAGTTTTCCATTTTCTAAACGTACCACATTTAAAAAAAAAAAAAAAACCCGTTCTTTGGTTGAAGGACATCTGAGTTGTTTCCAGGGTCTGAGTATCACAAATAGAGTTTCAAAGCAGGATCTTCATGAAGCCGGCCTGACCAAATGGTGGTGGGGTGGGCAGGTGGTGTAGACAGACAGAATGGAGCACACAGTGTGCTTTTTAAGACTCCAGTGAGAATAACACAAAAATGGATTGGAGTCTCTATTGTGGGTCAGGCCCGTTAGGTAGGCTCCATCTTGGTCTGGATCCCTCCTGATTCCTATGTTTTAAAAATAATAACTGGCTGGTGCTGGAGCGATGGCTTAGCAGTTAAGACCAATTGCTGTTTTTACAGAAGTCCCAGATTTGGTTCCCAGCATCTGTGTGATGGTTCATAACTGTCCCTATTTCTAGTTCAAGAGACATCTGGCACCTTCTTCTGAACTCTCTGGTACCAACCAAGCACACAATGCCCATACATGCATGCTACCAAAACACACACCTGCAAAAGAAAAAATAAATAAATCACAAAAAATAAAGTAATTTGAAGCCGGGGAGCTAGCTCAGTCAGTGGCATGCTTGCTGTGTAAGCTTAAGGATCTCAGTTTGGATCCCCAGAAACCACACAGAAGTCCAGTGTGGCAGAGCACCCCGGAAACCCTTGAGCTGCAGAGGAAGAACAGAGAAGGGCGTGTGTGTCCCTGGAGCTTTCCAACAGTAGTCTAAAAGTATCAGTGAGCTCTACCTTAGGAAGAGACCCTGTCTCGAACGAATGAGATGTGGTTCAGCTGGTAAGGAGGCGTGCTGCCAAGCCCGAAAGCCTGAGTTTGATCCTTGTAACCCACATGGCGAAAGGAGAGGATTCCCAAAGGCTGTCTTCCTCCCTTCACACGTGGGCCCTCTCCCATACCGCCCAGACGTGCACACACATGTAAATAATAATAATAATAGCAACAGTAACGACAGAGTGAATCAATAAGGATGAAGATGGTGGAGAGCAGTGGAGGACACAGCACCTCTCAGAGTCTCACTTGGCACCTTATATCCATGGAGACTGGATATAAACAGAGATGTGAACCATCGCACAGTTCCCACCTTTTTGGAGAAAGGAGCGGAGCGGTTGTTTACCCGGGATGACAAATCAGGAAGCAAGGAATGGATTTCCCTCCCTTGAAACGTGGGAGCTGCTTTGGCAACATGTCTCTTTCTCCGGAGGCGTTCTTGTTTGGTTTCTGCTGCAGAGATGAATACCAGGATAAAAAGCAACTTGAAGGCAAGGGGTTCGTTTCATTTTATGCTTCCAGATCACAGTCTCTGTTGAGGAAGTCTGGGCAAGGGATCAGGACAGGAACCATGGAGGGACGCTACTTACCAGCTCACTCTTTAGATTTTCCTCAGCTCACTTCCTTCTTCAAACCAAGATTACAGGGCGGCGTTGGCCATAGTATACTGGGTCCTCCCGTATCAATCAAGACACTTCTCTTTATGTAGGGCCTGATCTGGGTTATCCCTCAGTTGTGACTCCTTTGACGATCACTCTTAACCATGTTAAGTTGATAATAAAAACTCACCAGGACAGGGAATCATGTTTGGGGAAGGACAGACAGCCCAAGGCATCATGTGGCTCTTGAGGATCTCTTTTGACCTGTGAGCAGGAAGAGGTGGGAGAAGGCATCAGACCAGGCTGAATTAAGAAATGTCTTAATGGTAGAAAGTGGAAAGGGAACCTGTGAGGTGCCCAACCCACCAAGTCCATGCCATTTAAAACACCATGAGATGCTGCCCATTTTCCTCTGGGGACAGTAGCTGGTTTAAGGAGATTGTGCTCATCTAGTCTCTTTCTGGGAGTGCTGGGTCCCAGGGGGTCATTTGTTAAAGGGATAGAACCATCGCAGGGCCTCTGAGTGGGATCCGCACAGCAAGATGTCTCAGTGCTACCCTGGCCTATGAGGGTACTGTGTGATTACTCACAGATGCCACTAGGTAGTGACCATCCTTCCTCTCCCCACTTCCCCCTGAAAGGGGAAATTAAGTATGAAGCTTGTAAATAATCACAGGCTGGAGAAAAACACAGTGGGCCAAGCCTGAATAGAAGCAAGCAAGCTGTTAAACATCCCAAGGACTGACAGGCCAGGAAGACATAAAGATAGAATAGAAATACAAGGACATGTCTGGGGCCCAGATATGCAAGGACGTGCCTGGGCACTGAGTAATGGACCATCTGGACTTCTTAGATATAGTTTAAGGTCAGCCAGAAACTCCCCAGATAGCACCCCCTCTTAGGAATTTTCCGCTCTGATCTGCATGTACACTAATTAACTGATATTTGAAATGACCAATCACGTATAGCCACTCCAATTCCTTTGTTCCCTAATACTTTGATCCTATAAAAAACCCTAACTCCTGAGCCTCAGGGTCAACACCTCTGTCTTCTGTGTGAGATATCGGCCCCCGGAGCTCCGATATTAAACTACCTCGTGTGTTTGCATCAAGATGGTCTCTCGTGTTTCCTTGGGTACACGTTCTCCGGGACTTCAGTAGGAGTCTCCCTACGGGGGTCTTTCACCCTGCCCCCTTCCATCCACCACATACTGTAATAGCAGGCTGAACAAGTACGGAGTGACCAAGTACATAAGACACATAGTCTCCCTTGGTGACAGTGCTTGAAGAAAAGCCCACAGGCAGACATGGTCAAATGGGATGCATCTTAGAAATGTGCTTGGCATCTTCCCAAGCAGAGGGAGGACGATTCCAAGTGAATCGAGGTGAGGGGGTATCGTCGATATCAATAGACTAGGGCTCCCACATAGAAACACAGAGAATCTGAGGAGTTTAGATTTTGTTCTCAGGATATTGGGGTACCCAGTCTGTTTCTTACTATTACAATGATACCAAGTGATGAACTGTCCCCAGGCTCAGTGGCTTAAAACTGTAGCCACTTGTTTTTTGCTCTCTAGTCCTGGTGGGTGAAACTGCTTCTTAGCATGAATGGCCTCCGCTGTAGGTCTCAGTGTCCAGCCAAGGCTGCCACTTGTGTTTGGAGGGAGCCCAGTGCAGCTGGGTTAGACTGCTGTGCTCTGATGGCCACCTAAGTCCTAGAGCTAGCTCCTGGCTCTCTATCCTGTGAGGTCTGGCCAGTGGCATGGGGAACTAAGCAGGACAAGAGCAAGCGTGTCCCCCACAGGGAGTAACTTGAATCTGCCACAAGGCTCTGCCACCATGTTCTGGGGGCCAAAGCAGGTTCCAGGCTGACCAGGTCGAAAAGGAATAGAGAAGATAACCCATCACCGGACACACAGGTGCAGTGGGCACCTTCAACATCATTTATCACATCTGCTCTGGAGAGCTGAGTGGGCTAGACAGTAAGTGGCAGTGGTGCCCATCAGCGTGAGAGGAGTTCATGTTCTGGATCTGAGCTTAAGGTAGAGGCCACAGGAGCTGCTGATGGCTGGAGGTGGCAATAGGAGTCAGGATGTTACAGGGCTTGGACAGGGGTTTTAGCAGAGTTTAGGGACCTCCCTGTGACAGGAGAACTGGGGGGGAGGACTGCTGGACTTGGAAATCACTTTGTGTTGGACATAGTTCATGGTGACCGTGCAGTCCTCAGTGCAGAGGACTCTAAGTTCACAATGGGACATCCTCTCCCAACCCCCTGGGAAATGACTTTGTGCACTAATGGATGGAGCATAAGGAGGAACTGACCCAGTCAGTCTGATGCGGGGAAGGAAATAGAAGGGGTGGGCATTTGTGTCTGTCACAGAGACTCATCAGTCAGGTGTCTGGTGGTCATGGTTGTCTGAATCCCCTGACCTTACAGCTCACACTACCTTCCAAGTGTGATGGTGCGGCCCCGGCATTGAATAAGTGAAGGATCCGGTCTTAGATTTTACTGTTTGACATCAGTCTATGGCTAATTATTCCAATGGCCACGTACACATGCTGGCTTTTCTGTTTCCAAACACTGCAATGCCCGCTCGTCTTAACCCTGATCATTTCATTTAGTTGAAGGCAGTAGCTGCTGTTTCCCTGATGACTCCTGACGGATTGGTAAAGCAAACAAGAAAACCAAGACCCAGAGAGACATGTCCTTCACACCAGAGCACACAAGCTGGCCACTGGCATTTGAGGGCAGTCTGGTGGGACTTCACTTCTCCACCACCCCTACCCCAATTCCTGGTCTCTGTACCTGGTCTTGAGGGCTGGGAACCACTGCTGTGGGATGTGAGTTGTGCCAAGAGGAGCTTTATCCATACTTGTGGGTGACAGTTGCACCTGACTTTCAGATGGAATTAGACTAAAGAGTGGCCGGCAAGGCCCAGAGATTGCATCTTGATTTTCACATGGTGTTTATTTACTTCACATGCATAATGTGTGTTTGTATGTGTATGAACTCGTGTACGGAACATGTAGTCAGAGGACAATTTGGTGGGAGTTGAGTTCTTCCTCCTCCTACCATGTGGCTTTCAGAAACTGAACCCCAGTCATCAATCAGTCTTGGTGTAAGTGCCTTTATCTGAAGAACAATCCCAGCAGCCCATAAGGATACTCTTTTTTTTTTTTTTTTTCCCGAGGCAGGGTTTCTCTGTGTAGCCCTGGCTGTCCTGGAACTCACTCTGTAGGCCAGGATGGCCTTGAACTCAAAAATCCGCCTGCCTCTGCCTCTCAAGTGCTGGGATTAAAGGCGTGCGCCACCACCGCCCGGCTTTTTTTTTTTTTTTTTAATTTTTATTTATTTAACATATGATGCTCTGCTGCATATCCATCCGCCTGCTTGAAGAGGGCATCAGACCTCCCTATAGATGGTTGTGAGCCACCGTGTGGTTGCTGGGATTTGAACTCAGGTCCTCTGGAAGAGCAGTCAGTGCTCTTAACCACTGAGATCTTAACTCACCAACCCCCCCTAAGGAGGTTTTTAAGGGTCTGTACCTATTTCTTCTCCCCTAGTTTGAGATACTAAGCTACTTTTGGTGAAAATATATCCCAATTTTTAGAACTCTTGTGACTCATTGTGGAGAGTAAATCTGATGTATAAGTGGGATGGGAGGCCAGGCAGTGGTGGCGCACGCCTTTGATCCCAGCACTTGGGAGGCAGAGGCAGGCGGATTTCTGAGTTTGAGGCCAGCCTGCTCTACAGAGTGAGTTCCAGGACAGCCAGGGCTACACAGAGAAACTCTGTCTTGAAAAACAAAACAAAACAAAAAAAACAAAACAAAGTAAGTGGGATGGGAAATCATGCACACTGAACACAGACAACCTGCTGTGGTTTCCTCCCGTGTCTGAAGATGCGGACTCAGAACCTGCGTACACATGCGCATGTGCACAAAAATGAGCACGCCCCCATTACTACTACAGTGTAACAGAATCCCCAATGTGACTTTGCAAGCCATCACACTGAAGACCTGCCGAGGGAAGCTGTGCTTCCTTTATGCCTCTGCTCCAACAGGACACTCCACAGCCTAGGACCACACCTTCGATTCCCAAGGAGGAGAGGAGGGGATGGTTCAGCTAGCTCTGTATCTGCACCTTATGGCAGCCACACTTCTTCAGGAGGCCGGCCGCTCTTGACATTTGTAGGCAACTGAAGCATCACTCACTGTTCATCTTGACATCCAGCTATAAATACCACTGCTTTAAAGAGTAAATCCCACCACAGGCAGGCTGGAGACTGGTGAATTCCCCCTCTATTGTGTTGTACTTGGTGTTGCTTTGGGATGGTAAGGCTTCCTTGCTGGGTAGAGCAAGGTCCTCTGGGAGACGGACAGAGCACTGGGTAGGTACTGCCTTTGGGGAGCTAAGACTTTTAGTTGCCCTTCAAAGGGGGCTTGTACCATGCACACTCAGGGATAGCCAACATTGTGACCATGTGGACAATGTCTTTGATACTTTTCTATTGCTTTAATGAAACACCTTGACGAAGACAACTGTCAGAAGAAAGGCTTTACTTGGAGTTATAGTTCCAGAGGGTTCAAGAGTCCAGGATAGCCACAGGGACAGAGGTTGAGCACTCATATCTTGAACTCACACACAAAGCAGAGAAACCAAACTCAACATAGTGAGAGCCTTTAAATGATCCAAACGACGTAATTCTTCCAACAAGGCCACATCCCAAGCCTTTCCTAACAGTGCCACCAGCTGGGGGACTCGATATTCAAATGTCCTATGTGGGACATCTCATTTTAAACCACCACAGTGAGACAGTGAGACCTGCCCCTTGGCAAGATCCCATGGCTACCAATTTGGCCACTCTTCCTGTTCCAATCTGTGTGGCAGAGGAGCAGGAAAAGGGGCTCGGTGAGCAGGAATGACTTTGTGGCACAGTACGGACATTTCACACTATGGGTAGGACCTATGGGAATCTCACAAGTTGGAGGACCCATAAGAATTGAATGGACGATCAGGCCCGGGGACTAGAATTGGTTCAAATTCTGTTCTGGCCTTGGGCTTCCTGTATCAGCTATTGTTCATGTTGCTATGATAAAAAAAATATCTGGAGGAAGCAGCTTAAGGGAGGAACGGTTCATTTTGGCTCACAGTTTGAGGGGCTACAGTCCATTATAGTGGAAAGCCATGGTGGTAGGCAACTCTACAGATACAGGGGCTTGCAGCTAAAATTCCTCACCTCCTCGAATCTCAATAGAAAGAGTAGCAGAGAGTAGTAGATACTGTACTCAGCTTAACTTCTCCTTTACTCTTTCTTTCTTTTCCTTTTCTTTTTCTTTTTCTTTTCTTTTCTTTTCTTTCTTTCTTTTTTTTTTTTTTTTGAGATAAGATCTTATGTAGCCAAGATTGGCCTTAAGCTTACTATGCAAGCTTGAATGGGAATATGGAATATATCATACAATGCAAAGGACTGAACCCAGTGCTTCACATATGCTAGGCAAGCATGCTACTAACTGAGCCTTAATTTCTCAGTTTCCCCTTTTGTTTGTTTGTTTGTTTGTTTGTTTGTTGAGACAGGGTTTCTCTGTGAGAGCCCTGGCTCTCCTGGAACTCACTTTATAGACCAGGCTGCTCCTGAACTCACAGAGATCCACCTGCCTCTGCCTTCCAAGTACTGGTGTTAAAGGTACATGCGCCCCGCTCAGTTTCCCACTTTTCTTCAATTCTGGACCCCGGCCCATGGGATGGCACTACCCATGTTCAGGAAGAGGCTTTCCCTCATCAATTAATTATCTCTGGAAAATACCCTTAAAGCCATACCCAAAAGAATGTCTCTTAGGAGATTCTAAATCCAGTTGACAGTGAAGATAGGGTCATCCAGAGATGGCGTCTTTTCCTCTTGTCCGTGTACAGGTCATCAGGCTGAGCCCCAGAGAATTCCCTGTTCTTCTTAGTCTAGTTGTGCCCCTCCCTCCTCAGGCAGGGAGCCCAGAAAGCACCAGCTGTTTGATAGGTCCTGAAAAAGGGAACCTCTTCCATGGTTCACACACAACCTGTGATTCACTGAGTATTTCAGAGACATACATGTGACCTGGGTGAGGTTGCCCTGCAGCATGGGTCATGACTGCCTTGACCAACCTGGAAAGCAGACTCGTTCTTCTCTATCCACATCTCAACTCTCCCTCTGACCTAGGGCTGGCTGTCAGATGCACGAGGTTCTCAGCCCCACCATGTTCTGTCTCAATTGTCCTTGGGCATTCTGCTTACCTGGATCCATGAACTTTAACTTCAAAACCAATAGTCTTCTCTTCTCTTCTCTTCTCTTCTCTTCTCTTCTCTTCTCTTCTCTTCTCTTCTCTTCTCTTCGATTGTCCATTCAGTCTCAAATCTTTTCTCTGTTTCTATGGTGGGGCACCAGTTAATCATTAAGTTTGAAATTCTGGGTTATTGCTTAATTCTCGCTCTCTTGCTCTCCTTCTCCCTCCTTTCCCTCTCTGTGTCTATAGGTATGTGTGCCTGTGTGTGTTCAGATGTATATGTTTTGTGTGTGAATGCTTATAGAGGTCAGAGGTCCACATCATATACCCTCAATCATTTCTCTGCCTTATATTTTTTGAGACAGAAATTCTCAGTTAACCTGATTTGGTTAGAGTGTCTCTGGGATTCTGTCTCCACTTCCCCAGTGCTAGGACTAACATGTCCATTAACACACTCAGCTCTTTTATGTGGGTGCTGGGACCAAACTCTGGTCCTCAAGCTTGTACTGCAAGCACATCGCTGACTGACCAGTCAATGCAGCCCCTTAAGTTTCTCACCCCTTCCCTACTCTATGAAGCATCACCTTTTCTTGCCCCACAGAGACTGAGAAACTTTTTCTGTTGCTAGACTGTTGTGTGCCTTGCAGATGAGGCATTTCCCTCTTTGTAAAGAAAATCAAGCATTCTGACAAACCATAGCACAAAACAGAATAGAAACTGTGAATCTTCTCCTCGCATTGGAGCCAAGAAGGAGACTTTTCCTCCAAGACCATAGTCCAGAAACTTCTACTTTGACTCCAAGCCAGACAATGGCTCTGGGAGCCAGGATGGTACCCAATTTGTTCTATTCCATCTGAACTTACCATAAGGTATATTAGAAGTTCAAGAAAAATAGAATAAAATTAAAAAATGATGTCATGTCCTAAGTTCTTGCCTATGACTGAACTAGGGGCAATTGTAAAAAGTAGAATTCAGAGGCTCATATGACTCCACATGCCCAAATGGTCAAGATGTCCACCATCCTAGCCAGAAGTATCCTCCTGTTCCCTGAAGGGCCAGCTTTTTTCACCTGTTTTTCCCAAGCTGCCTCTCCAGACACAGAGTCTGTAGTGACCATGGTTACAAACCTGTCTCCTCTCCACCTAGGAGCCTTCCTCAGATGATGCTATTTAAATTCATTGAGCTGGTTGCCTCATTTGTAAAGAAGGACTAATAATGACTCCCTCGGTGGGTAATTATAAATGTTAAATTACAACATGAGAAGTTATTAATTAATTACAGACATTATTATTTATAACAATGATAACAGTAAGACAGATCATTTAGCACCTAACATACTAAAGAGTGACGCCCGAAACATTGAGTGAAAATCAGGCCACGGGCACCACTGGGACAAACAGTCGTCCTGGTCTTAAGAGCAAAGGTCCTGGTGTGTCCCACATTAAAAGCTTTGGTTGCTAGGTTGAGGGTTTTGGGGTGAGGCTAAAGGGGGAAGATTTGGAGGTGTCTGCAGAGCAGGTAAAGTATTTGTCCGGCATCAAACTTATATACCACCCAAAGGAAAACTTATAAAGGATCTCAATGCCAAATTTTCTTGATGCAAGATTAACTATTAACCCTGCATCTATTACTGGGCTTATCATGGTATCAGCACACGATGTGTTCTCACTAGATGACAAGTGAATGACTAAAGGTTGATACCAGGTCATGTGCTCTGACTTCTCCAATAATAAGGCCAGTTATCTGAAGTCCTAAAGAGTTGCTGTTTGAGTGCCAGACAAAGGATACTACGTAGCGTTCCTATGTATCATTCACACTCCAATACCTTTTAAAAAAGGTATTTGTGATGGTTTAACATATAAAAATAAGAAAGAGTTGGGAATCTTATTAGGTCGAAGGTAATAATAAAAGGGTTTATTAATAAAATGTGGTGTGCCATGTTATGAGGAGTCACCTTTACAAAGAATAGAGGAGTCTTGTGACAACCAAAACAAAAAGGGAAAGTGGTTTGGTTTTTTTCATTTTTTGTTTTGTTTTGTTTTGTTTTGTTTTGTTTTGTTTGCACACATTTGGCTGGATTCTTAAATACAAGGAAGCATATGGGGCACCCGGATTTTCCTCTGAGAGGAACTGATTTTTCTGACTACTATTTGAGAAATACTGAACACCATGAGCTCACCTTCTTCCCCCTTCCCATCTTTGTTCTGACCACTGAGCCATCTCATCAGTGTGCCTTGGGCCCCAGCTACAGAAGTTTGGCTTTGCTCAAATCATTTCTTCTAACTCAAGAGTTTTTAAGGTTTTTAAGAGGGAGTGCATAACTCCTCAGAGGGCCTCTGTTACTGTATTTTTTTCATAGCACAATTCAAATTTACCCTTCCTTGTAGGTAGGCTAGGTATTCTCAGTTGTCTGGGACTGATAGATCCCCGGCACACACACAATTCACACATACACACACACACACACACACACACACACACACACACACACAC